>BSQW01000001.1:45368319-45631911 GCA_030161315.1 Eutrema japonicum
CGCTGAACCAGTACCTCCAAGATGTCAAGTTCCCATTGCCAAACAAAAGGGCGCTGTTTCAACATCTACAAGGTGCGACTCTGTTCTCAAAGTTCGACCTAAAATCCGGTTTCTGGCAAATCGGTATTGCACCAGAAGAAAGATACAAGACAGCTTTCTGTCTGCCCAACCGACATCTACAATGGAATGTCCTACCGTTCGGCCTCAAGACGGCGCCATCGCTATTCCAACAGGCTATGCTAAAGATATTCAAGCCCCTGCTTCATACAGCACTAATCTACATAGACGATATCCTTCTGTTCTCGTCAACTCACGAAGATCATGTTCGAACTCTACAACAGTTCCAGAACATCGTGAAGGATCATGGTATAATGCTATCGGCCCGAAAAATGATCATAGCCCAGCCCAACATCGATTTCCTTGGAATGGATATTGCTAATGGGCAATTCACCCCTCAGGCCCATCTAGCCACGACGCTTCTGGAGTTTCCAGACAGCGACCTCTCGAAGAGACAAGTCCAACAGTTCCTTGGGGTAATTAATTACCTCAGTGACTTTATTCCGCAATTGTCGCAGCTGACGCGTCCACTACAAAAGATGCTGTCCAAGAATCCTCCTTTATGGACTACCAGACAAACGGATGCAGTCAAAAGACTAAAGTTGGAGATAATAAAGCTGCCACCTTTAAAGATTCCCTGCGAAGGCACGCGTGTTCTACAAACAGACGCAAGTGATAAGTATTGGGGTTCAATACTGTTCGAAGAGATTGACGGGAAACGTCAAATCTGTGGATATAAAAGCGGACGCTTTAAAGATTCCGAACTCCACTATCACTCCACGTTCAAAGAGATCTTAGCTGTAAAGAAGGCCATCGAGAAATTTGAGTTCCATTTGATTGGACACAAATTTCGCATCGAGATGGACATGTCATCCTTCCCGAAGATGTTACAATTCAAGCAAAAGATGGTCCCACATCAACAGTTGCTAAGATGGAGCGAATGGTTCTCAAAATACGACTTCGTATCCTTCTATTTAAAGGGCACAAAGAACATCCTTGCCGACATGCTAAGCCGGAGCCCGCTGAAGGAGATACAGATGATGGCAAGCTCATCGGCAACCGAAAAAGAATACTATGACTTCGGTGCCAACATGCCAGAAGATGCTCACCAGCTTGTCAACATGAAGATCATCCACGAGCATCTCAAAGAAAGGATCTTCCGGTACCAGTCAATCATCCTATCAAAGTACGGTGTCCGATGTCAACACATCGCGCCACTTGGCATACATCCAGATCACCCGTACGCCCATCTCTACAGAATAGAGAGCACTAATATGCCAGAGGAAGTCCTCTGTTTCCTTTGGTATATATGTTCTGTATACACCATTGGCGTCACCTTCGACATCCACTGGCTCTACCAGTTCGTCAACTCGCGACAAGGTCAAAAGGACTGCCTCTCAACGTTTCTAACTTGGTTCGCGCCACTAAGCGCCTGGAGTGGTAAACTTAGACGGTCAGCAAAGACGGTGAACATATCGTACAAAAGGCTAAAAGGACAAGGGTGTCTCAACCCTTTCTTTAATCCTCATACGATATACTTCTTCCACCGCCCCATACAAGTCAATATCAAAAGCAACAAGATGCATGCGTTGCCGACGCTGATCCACCACGACGACTACAACAAAGGCATGCGACCAGACTTCAACGTCTATGAGACCAAAGGGTTCGAGGAATTCCAGAACCATGCGTTTCGCCTCAATAGTGCTACGCAGAAGTTCCCTATTCCCTTCAACCTAAATTGGAGCTACTATCCAATTGATTACCAGATGAGTCTAGACGAAGACCTACAGTACTTCGAAAGCAAGCCAGCCCATAAGCTAATCCAGCAGAAGACGACACCAGATCCAGAACCAACGACGGTTCTGCCAGAATACTTCCAAGATGCACAGTCCCCAGACGATTCGATGAATATAGTCGAGATCGGGAAGAAGTTCGGTTTAAACAAAGACGAGCCTCTAGAAGATTTCGCCGAACCAGAAATCGAGTTCAAGTGTCCAGATGACTATTACGGCTGCTGCGAGGAACACATCACCGAGTTCGAGATAGATCATTAAGATTTGTCTTAATAATCTAATTATGTATAATTATGTGTGTAAGCGATATATAATCGCAATAAATAATGTATAATAAAGTGTGATGTAAGCGATGATGTAATCGCAATTAGGTGTGATGTAAGCGATGATGTCATCGCTCTAAATAAAGTAGATAGGTGTGATGTAAGCAATGATGTCATTGCTGAGGTAAGCGCTTATGTCAGCGCTCTAAACCTCCTATAAATATGTGTGTACCCCCTTGTGAAATATCATCTCATTTTCCCCTTAAAAACCTCTCTCTAGCTTTCTCTCTCTATGATTCACTAAAAACTCTCTCTAGTTTTCAGACTTCTCTACGAGATGTCATAAGCTCTGTAGCTTTCTCTCTCTCATGGGTTGGGTGATCACTCTCTATTGATTCTGTTTATCTCGTGCGTTCGATGAGCGAATCGTTTATCCGTGATGACTGTCAATACGACGGTCGTGACGGCCAATACGGTGGTTGTGGGGGGCGATAGGATTCCTAACAGTGGTTGAGCCCGAGGCCAGGAAGTGCCGTTTATGCTCCCTTTACCTGGAACCTATCAGATCCCATAACTATCAACACGGCTATCACGATCTTCAACACGACTAGTTCATACGATTAAGCGTTACTCAGAGTTCGTCTCTTGTCTTATGACTCGAGTCTCTCGTGTAATCAGATATTGGAAAAAAGTTAACATTTTTACTGTAGATAGATGACATTTCTTTTTTATCTTTATTAATGAAAGATTTGTTCCGGAGGATAGAAATTCCTCTGTAAATGCCAGCTATGTGTAATGAATGATGGAATCAAACAAAAGATCCAGATTTAAGGGGAATACCAATAACTACCAACATATAATCCTAAAATTAGTTTTCCAAAAACACAACTGTTCAACCACACTGTGTAGACGTAATAAGACGATTCAACCCCTATGACAACTTTTTAAACTAAACAAAAACATTGTATTCAGACTTCTTGATGTCAAATTAATAAAGAATATGTTTTGTCGAAAAAAAAAACAAAGCAAAGAGTCACGACCATACAATAATTCGTAAGAGCATCATTATCGGTGACCCCTACACACGGGGTCATCCGATTTTTTTTAATTTTTTTTTTTTTTTTTTTTTGGACAAATGAAGAAGCGACACGTGGATGAACTGGGTGTCTGTGTGTCTCTGCGGTGACACCCGCGCGCGCCGTGTCATCCGATTTGTGATGACGTGTCGCTTCCTGATTCGTCGCGGTATTAAAAAAAATTTTTTTTTTTTTTTTTTTTTTAAAAATTAATAAAAAATTAAAAAAAAAAAAAAAAAAAAAAATCGGATGACCCCGTGTGTAGGGGTCACCGATAATGATGCTCTAAGGCTTTCTCTTTCTTCTATCTTTCTAATCACTCTCAAACCAACATTTGAAAGCAAAGTTTACCTTTTTCGACCCAACCTCTAAAGCGATTCTTCGATAGTCCGCCGTAATCGTCGATTCCAAGTGGCCGATCATCAACCGCAACTAAGATACACGGGAATCGCAATGTCGTCTACAAGGATAAGCCATATGTTCTTAAATATCTAATCCTTGTTATCGGTGAAAGAGAGTAACATCATCAAATCATCGATTTCAGCTTTTGAAATCTCATGTAGGAGTTGAGGTTTCTCCATTATTCTCACTCACTAACGAATCCCCTTGTTTTAATATGTATATGACGAAACTTGAACAAATCACCGATGTCATAATATAAGCCATTCGAGACATTTAAGAAGGTCCCTCAACATATGTCGATGAAGCAAGCGACTCAGAAAAAGATCTTGCACCGGCATGGAACCAACGAATCCCTCTGAAATTAAACCAAGCCAGAGCCATCGACGAAGAAGGAGAGGTATGATATATGTTAAGTTTCAGTAATTATTAGCAGCAAAGTTAATTATCATTATATCTTGAGATTCCTGCTAACGCAAATGTAGCGATAACTTTGAGAGCTCATTTCTACGAACATAGGAATATCTGTTATCTTCGTTATCTAGAAACAAGGGGACTTGTTAACATTTAATACTTTTTGGTGGTTAACTCAACATTAGAGTTATACTATTTTGTGTATTGTAATGCCACAAATGTACTTATCTATATTATTTACTTGGTCATCTGTAGGTTCATGTGGACCCAATCATATTCCCGGATATTTCGTTACATATCTGTACACTTATGATGTTGTTGGAAAATCAGGATTACGGTTATCAAGTTATTTGCTAACACGATATATGACCAACAACTTTGAAGTATATGGTGGTTATCACAATAACTATGTTAAATTAACAAAATCAGGCTAATATATTCTTGATTTAGTTAACAACACAATTATCATGCCAAATTTGCAGGACCATGTTAGTTATTTTCTCTTATACCTTAAAAAGTTCACGTATAACTTAGTTATTGTGTTAACTTAGAGTCCAAGTTAACGACTTAACGGGAACATATTTATGGTTAAGTTGGTTATCACAAGAACTATGTTAGATCTGCAAAAATCATGTTCTTATGTTTTTAACACAATTACCATGTCAAATTTGCAGGACCATGTTTATAATATAATTCGGCCAGGCGTAGAATTTGACAACGATGAGGAAAATCTTAGTTGGGCAGATGATCTTGTAGACCCAAAGGTGGTTAACATGCTGAAACTTATATCCGAATGATTCAAATTCAAGAGTGAAATGTTTGTAGGGGGAAGTAAGCCATCTGAAATAGCTGGGAACTCAAAGTTGAGAAGAGGCGCCAGCGTAAGAACTGTCGCATGCAGGAGAGGCAAATGTAAAGAGAAAGACATCAGATCTACCAGTTCAAACCCCGAAGACTCCGCGTTGATAGAAATGATCGAAGAGAAACTATGCGAGCATGACATTATCCAGCAGGGATTATTTGCTGCCAACTTGCTGAGAACAACAAGGTTCTCATCGCTGCCCTTACTAAGTGGTTGGCGGAAAACATAGTTATCGAGGAGGAAGTTATAACACGCACATAGTCTCCTCAGCCAACCACAAATCAATGGACATTGGTTCTCGACCGGATCCGGATACGTTGTCATCTGACACATGCAACAAATATATCAGATAATAAAGAAATACCATCAACATGCTATCACATAGTTAGTAAGCAAGACTCGATACATACCTAATACTGTTGTGGGAGACGGGTTAACACTTCTTGTTGTCTCGCTATCTAAGATACATGATATTAGCATTGTTAAATAATCCAAATCCGTTGTTGGCGGGATAACACTTCTAGTTGTAACGGTTTCGGAGTTAACTATACAACTTCGCATTAACTATAAACACGTTAAACAGTGTTGAATATTTCGAATAAAAACTAACTCAAACCCTGTTGTTGCCGGGATAACACATCTTGTTATCGCGGTATCGGAGTTAACTGCACAAAAAACCAAATTACTGTTAATTTTGTATTAATTATTGTACACTGTAATTAATTCATGTTATTTCGTATAGGAACTACCCCAAACCCGTTGTTGTCGGGATAACTGATCGGGTTCTCTCGTTATCTGAGTCCACTGTACAACAAACTCGTTGATGTCGAGATAACTGATCGCGTCCAAACACGTTGTCGAGATAACTGATCGGGTTCTCTTGCCATATTATAACTGAAGATATCCCGATAACATTTTTACATGTACAATCACAACAGTTACCAGTTGACTTTTTTCATAAACATATAAGCCTTTCATAGTCATCGATCTTGGAAGATACGCATTGTATTTTTATCAGACAAAAGCATTTAATGTTTTCTGCAACGTTTCCCTCTCTCATATAGGGACAAAATTGCCTACAATTGCACTTTGAAATTGTATTTTTCTAATTTCCACTTATCCTTTACCATTTTCTTTATTTTCTCAACTTCACTTAATATTCACCCATTTTATCCTATATATATTTCTTGAGATTTGTTTATCTGATGTGTTCATTAACAGTTATCTACTGTAAAATCCAAAAGACTTGTCACGTTTCTACAGAACGATTAAACATGATCAAATAAATACCCAAACGGGGGTTTTTACACAGATGTATTAATGGTGTGGATTCATCTATCAAACTGCTATATAAATACAAATATGGAGCTAGTTAAAAAGAAAATAAATAAGATTAAGTAAACGGAACAATATCTTTAGTTTAAAATCAAAACAAAAACATTTAAAAAACCAGCGCAAAGCAAAACAAAACAACTAAGAAACGAAGAACAATAAAGAACACATGCATACAATATAATGCTTGAAAGACCATAAGAGAACATACAAAACATAATTAACACTCATTGTTGTTGCAATCATCATGTTGCTCGATATCAGAAGTAGCCTCATAGTAGTCCTCATGATCTCCTCCAAAGCTATCAATCCCACAAGGAACATGACCATTACCAAAAGCCTTGACGTGGTCTTTAAGCGATCTCTTGTGCTTAAAATCCGAGCCACAAGAGCAATACCAAAGCTTACCACAATTCTTCTCATGTGTTCTCCAATCTCCTTTCACTGCAAAGGCCTTGCCACACCTGCGACAAGCAAAAGGTCTAGACCCGTGTTTGCGCTTGTAATGTGTTTGGAGGGTTCGAAAGTCCTTGAGAGGCTTGGCTCGTGGGAGGTCAATGTTGTTCTTGCAGCCCGGTGCGCAACAGAAACATGGTAGTCTTAACATTCCTGTTGGTTGGGTTCCTCTTAGGGACTCTGGTCCCTTTCTGTATTGTGAGCCGTGTCCCCACATGTGCATCTATAATATAAAACGTTTTCCATGTCATAAATCATAAAGTAGTCATCAGTCTTAGAAAGTATTAGTTTTACTAAGTATAGGATACATGCTATTATGGTGGGTATTGTGACTCTGTGGATTAGATTGTTTCAAACGCAACTGTTTGTTGTATATATATGTTTACGATTAAGTTGAAATAGTTTTCTTTATCAACGTTTGAAATAGTAAATGCAAACGCAAAGCCAATAGTATTTTCTTTTGGTTTGAGTTGTATTTGCATTTATAAAATTTTAAACTATTTTAAATATTAAAATGTCATATATATATATATATATATATATATATTTTTTTTTTAAATGAACTCAATAGTTTAAGATATGAACATAAAAAAAAAACAAGCCTTATATAAGATATAAAAAGGCTTTAACCAAACAAAAGAGATGTTCATGTGAATATTAAACACTATAGGTAAGCTCTATATGTAGATCTTAGCCTTTTTATTTCATGTAAAAGTTTGCTTTTGGCATGAAAGAATTATTAGCTGTATCTATCTTTTGTGTAGTATATATATAAAAAAAAAAAGTCTATATTCACAAATAATCTTCTAGACATTAATCCTCCTTACCGTTTTATATTTATTATTATTTTATTTGTAAAATTGGGTTTTATGAGTTCACAAAAACCAACAGAGACAATAAAGATGGAGGTGGACTAAGCATGTTTCAGGGTTATAAAGAGTCAGTCTGACAAAAAGACTGTTGGTTAAAGAAGATCTTCTGACTTAATTGGTAAGTTGATCTTACATAGCCACCATGATTCAACACCCTGAAACCGATTTGACGTGTACCATCAAATTTGTAAAAGAGTTTAATTATTCTCGAGTTAATAAACATCAAGGCATAGTAGTAATTACCAAAAGTACTTGTTAGTTACAACTATTATAGATATCCCTAAGAGCACCCTCATTGGTGATATTTTGAGGGTGTCTCAACAATATAAAAAATAAAAAGTAATGAAAAAGCAAATGAGAGAAAGAAATAAGAGGAGAGAGTGTCTTCTCCGAGACACTCAACACAAAACTTAAGACACCCACTTTATTACGTGTCTTTTTTTTATTTGTCCAATTTTTGTTTTTAATTAAAATTTAATTATTTAATTAAATTAAATTAAAATAATTAATATTTAATTCTTAAGACACCCAACTTTACAGTGTGTACGATGAAGGTGCTCTAAAGATCCATAAATCAATAACGAGTTTGTAAGTGTTTTATTAGACCCACAAAAAAAACTATGGACTAGGTAAAATCCGTTTTGAAGAACAGGAAGTCAAATAATTTTTTGAGAAAGAACAAGAAGTCAAATATTGAAATGAGCTAATATTTAACACTTGAATCAATGGAGTAGTACCTGCATGTTGTTGTATCTGTTGAATGTCTTGAAGCAAAGAGGACAAGAGAACTGTGTAGGACCAATCAAAATCTGAGCAGGAGTAGGGATCCAATAGTGATGACCTCTATGTAGATCTCCATGATCATCATCATCATGAAGGTGGGAGTCAACTGTGACCTCTACTCCTTGGTCATGATCTTGATCTTGTTCCTCGGTGGTTGCATCAGGAATATAGCTCCCAATGCTCCCACCAACACCGTAGTTTGGTAACCCTAGATGAAGATCCACGGTCACATCATGTGGATCTTTAAGAAAGTTAGAAGAGCTTATCCGATCTGTGTCCATGAAACAGTGTTGATCTTGCTGTTCTTGGTGCCTTGTGGGGCTTAAGCTAAGAAGGGGAAGAGCTTCTCTGAGTGGAGGTGAGTTAGGGAAAGTGGAAGTAGTAGGTGGAGCCATGTAATTAGGGTTTGTGGTATTAGGGTAGTAGAAGCTGTTATGAGAGTTGTAAATGTAAGAGAGAGAAGTGGAGTAGTTAAGGTTTGTATTGTCAAATCCATTGTTGAAGAGATTGGAACAAGCTGGATTAGACATGACTTTGAGGAGAAGAAGAAGAAGAAGAAGAAAGGCACCGTAGGTCCGTAACTATGGTTGATGGGTTTGTGTTAGAGAGAGAGAGAGAGAGAGGAGATAGGGATGTTAGTGTGAGTATCTATATATATATGGTGTGTATGTGAGTGTATATGTATAAATGTAATGTTTGAGATGAGACGAAGCGGTGGAAAATATTCATGATGATAAAGAAAGGGTACGGAGAAGGAAGCAGAGAGAAAGACCCAAGAAGAAATTTGAAAGGGGCAAAAAAAAACTATCTTTGGGACTCGCGCAGTGGTGGATCTATGTATGTACGTATATGCATTGTAAAGTCAAATATTAGATCCTTGTACTTGAAAAACTAGGGTGGCAAACATATACTTAAATATCTTAATGAGTTCTGACCCCAAAAAATTATCTTAATGAGTTAAAATTTGGTGTATGGTTTTTAATCATTCAAGATAATTTATCTTGTGTGATTACAGTTGGGGTTCGAATCCAACCAACGGCAGCAATTTCAATCATGGATTGGTTGGCTATTATACAAATTTTCATTAACAAAAATATTTGATTTTTTTACATAATCTAGGGATTAATGTAGCCCTGTAGATTTTGGTATTAATCATCAAATAACGAAATTTGAGATTTTTTTAGATATCCCTGGAATTCAAATAAACGGGTTTGAACAAAATGATAGCACGGCAACAGTATAAAAAGTTACTAGACTACAACTTCCCATATATTGTATTACTTTTTTTTTAACATTGAATAAATTATGAGAATTGCTAAAGACAATTCTACAACGGACAACACTATCCGCTCCACAACGATTTGCGATCACGATAAACGGTTTCACTTGCACCACGCTGAAGATTTTCTTATAAATTTGCCTCCATTAATCTGCAGAAATTGCGTCATCTGGGAATCGAAACCCGAATCTCCTGGTATAGAAACATTAATGAACGCTTTGGTTAACCACTAGATTAAAGGGGCTTCCACTATATTATACTCCCTCCGTTTTATATTAGTTGTTGTTTTAGAAGTTAAATTTTGTTTCATATTAGTTGTCGTTTTAGAACTTAAATTTTGTTTTATATTAGTTGTCATTTTAGAATTTCAATGCAAATGTTTGATAATATTCCCACTTTTATTCCTACTCCTTTAGCTTATTAATTAGTGTGATCATAGTATATAAAACATTAATGAGGGATAAAACAGAAAATTGAATTATTTTCTTAATCTACGTAAAACAATCTAGAACGACAACTAATATGAAACGGAAAGAATATTACTTAATACATTGAAATCTCTAAAGAGATGTTAATTAACTCATTATTTATCTTTATGACTTGAGGGGCAGATCAAAAGAAAGGGGGATAAAACTCGAACGTTCGCATAAAGAAGTAAATTAACAGTTGCCACCGGTTTTATTTTTTATGGGACACATGGCACCTCTCCAATACTAACTTGACAAGCTGGAGAGAGCTTTCCAACTTTCATATACATAATTTTCATTAATTCTATGATTTAGTTCTTAATCTATTAATTAGAGCTAAATGGTCCAAGAAATCTACCACATCGGTAGGACTAATTGACCAATGTTGTTTAAAATTATTCGGTGTCACTGGCAACCCATCAATCAATGGATGCTCTTTCAAACTCATAGGAATACACTTTTTTTTTCTCGTCATTTTGAGCTTGTTGTGTGTGTTCTACGCTCATGAGGCTTGAGCTATATTTTTAAAAATTTAACTATCACATAAAATCAAATAATTACTTTAAAATTAAAAATACTAATATATAAGCAATGTTACATAATAGAACATTAAAAACAAATTTTACACAACAACCATATAACACGATTTCAATAATTTTTAGTTGTAATTTACAAATATAAAATAAAGACTAATTTATCCTTTCTAAATGCATTGGTGTTTGTTTTATAGTATTCATTTATAAAACTTTATCATCTTAATTAAGTACGATCAATAATAAGGATCATGATGCAAAATACAAATTCTGTTGAAGATCATAAAGTGACAAGTAAAATATCAACTTACTCAATAAAACTATCTTCTTAATGTTCTTGAATATTATCAATTGATGCATTTAGAAATGATAAATGAATCTTCTTTTTTTTTTGTAGATTACAATTAAAATTGTTGAAATCAGGTTATATCATTGTTGTGTAAAATTTGTATTTTGATATTACAAAGTTTTATATATGAGGATGATCACCCCTTAAAAATAAGGTCGATCTTGGAGATGCTCTTAGTTAGCTTTTCAGAATTTCCGTGATTTTATGTCACAACTAAATGACATCTAAAATTGGATATAAAATAGATTAAAATTCGAAATGTAAATAGTAAACTGAAGCTATTGGTCACCATGACACCAACTAAAACCAATGTCCAACAACTGAAAATTGTTGAAATTGGCTTATATCGAATTGTTTGTGTACAATTTGTTTTAATGTTACAAAGTTTTATATTTGAGGATGAGCAGTTGAGTACCTCTCAAAAATGAAGTCGATCTTGAAAATGCTTTTAGTTAGCTTTCAAATTTTCCAAGGTTAACATGCGTTATATTTATGTCACGACTAAATCACATCTAAAATTGGATATAAAGAAGATTTTTTTTTTGTTCGAATATAACAACGTATGAAATTGGATATAAAGAAGATTAAAATTCGAAATATGAATAGTAAACCGAAGCTATTCGAAATATGAATAGAAAATATAAAATTCGATAATTATGTATATATCTATTTTATGGAGAGAGGTAATATATTGATAAACAATAAGGTGTTGTGGGGATAATATATTGATGGCTTTGGGAAAGGAGATAGTTGTGATCTAAGACAGCACTTGCTTTGGTGGTCTCGTCTCCATGTCGGCTCTGCTTCAGAAACATATTACTTGGGAATGGTAACCCCGATTTCATATTCATCTACACTTCAATGTGTATTTTCCTGTTTTATTTTATTATAAAAGATTTGCATATATATATATATATATATATTTTGTCTCGCTACATTTTTTATCTACGTCTCTATTCATACATACGCTTCTAACACAAAGGATGTTTGTTTTTTCTGGTATGGTTTTTTAATTAAAAAATCATGTGTTTGTAAAGGGATATATGCAATAATAATATTAAAATAGGTCTTTTCACTGTCGTAGCATGATACGATAATTATTTTAAGGTCCTCTATAATCTATAGACTGCTCATTTTGCTATGGCTGCATAATAAGAATGACCATATAAACTAAAGCAAATCGAAACTTATTTTTTTTTGTTTGTATAAACTATTTGGTTCAATGCATAATTAAGTTGCATATAAAGCGAATAAGTCTTCCGGAAAAACTAAACTTTATTTGGTTTTTTTTTTAATTCGAAAACAATTGTCTCAAATAGAATCTATTTAACACAAATCAAACCAAATAAAGTTTACTCAATAGAAATAGATAACCTGGAAAACTAAACAAACCAAATGATGAAATGAATATCGAAACATTGTATATATTAACCTTTTCATTACATATACATAACATAACAATTATATTATCTTTTCTCATCAGAGAGTAACCAAAAATGTTATAGTTCTTAGTCCCATAACACTACAAGAAGTGACTAGAACTTACTAAATTAATTTTCTTTAATTTCATCGTCCGTATTCGAACTCGTGACTTTAAAGTTCTTTCCTTTTAGAAGGCCAGCTAGTAGTCCAATTGAGCTATCGATAGTTTTCAAGCTGTTTGCTGATTGCAAGATCAAACATTGTGAAAATGGGTCAACGACAGAGAGTTTTAAAGTAAATTGTGTTGGTCGCAATGTGTGTGAACTCGAAGAACTTAGGATAAAAGTTCATCTTATTTTTCTAACAAAAAAAAAAAAGAAGTTCATCTTATTTTGACCCACGGTTTACTTTTGATATTAGATATTATTAGAGAATATTAAAACATGAGATGTTCCCGAGATAGCACGAGTGTGAATGTTTTGTGGTTGCACTTTGCAATTGCATCAGTACGTTCTTTCAAACCGTCTCTTGTCTTCTGTTTCTTCGCTGTTCTCTCTTCTCCAAACATTTTTATCTATTTATGCACCACATTATAAATATACAACTTCATTTTGATATTCCTTTACAAATATATATATATTTTATCCATGCATGTTTATCTATGTATACATGTGTGATTTGTATAAGCATAAGTGTAATATATAATTTTTTGAAGAGAAAACGAGTACCAATTATTGCTTTTTTTTTGTTCTAATATATTTGCATTCTCAAAGATCTTATATGACTGCATTTAAGGATTTGCAACAAATTCTCACTTCCAATTCTTATTGATATATTTCTTCCGTTTCGTTTTACCTTTAAGAAATGTTTTGTATAAACGCAAAAAATTGTATAAATATTTTCTATGCCTTTACTATATTTTGGTTTTGAACCTCTTTGACCAAAAGTATTTTCATATTATAGAAAATAAGTAAAATAATATTAGATGTACTAAAATTAGAAAATTAAATAATATGAAACAAAAAAAAACTCATAAAACGAAATGGATAAAATACCAGAGACGAATCTAGAGCATAATATTATTGGGGCAAAATCTCGTGAGTGGGTGCAACTTCAAGTCTTCAACCATATACACCAATTACCTTCTAAATTTCTAAGCAAAATAATATTTTTGTTTTATAAATTTAATGGGTGCATGTGCACCCCTTGTTTATATATTAGACCCACCCCGGTAAAATACTGCTATAATGCATGCTACTGAGTATTGACACACCAAATAGGAAACTCTATAAATCCCAATGTATTTAGCGGACCTTTTTTCACAATATTGATTGATTAGGATTATGTATCAATATTGATTGATCGAAAATTTCAAATAAATTATGACTTCAACTATTTTAAAATAATTAATTAGAAAAAATCAATTACGTCTTACAACAATTTTTGAAAAGATTATATATATTCACAAATACCTGAAAACGTTCATTAACCTTTAGACTCGAGAGATATAGGCACTGGATATGCATTCATAGTTGTACGTTATTTATGGAATGAAGACTTGATTATGGTAAGCAAATCATCAAGTATTTGTCATTAACGAAACAAAGAATGTCATTTGATGTAGATGCAACGGAAAAACTACGTACGATACATTTAATGGTAGCTAGAAAGTAATTCAACAAATTAATGAGTGAAAATCTCAAATGTTATTAGAGCACCCACATCGGTTTAGATACCGTAGAGAGTATCTAAGCAATATAATATTAATATCGGTAAAAAAAAATAATATATATATATATATATATAATATTAATAGTTTAATTAAATAATTATTTTGTTTTTTTTTTTAAATTGAACCAATTATTATATGACACGTTGTTCGTGAGTATCTTAGATTTTTTTTTCTGGGTTCTCGAACGAGAACCGTTCCTGCTTCTCTCTCATTCTTTTTCAATTTTTCCCTTTTTAATCATGAAAAACCCTCTATAAACCTACCGATGGAGTGCCCTTAGTATCCTACAAAAAATAGTGGATGTCCTTGGATTCATTTTTGTTTGATTTGAAACAGTGATATGGTAGTTTTTTTTAAAACGTTTGGATGTTTTATTATTGATGTAAACTTAAAGTTCAAAGAGAATTACATGACATAACTAACATCAAAACCTAATAATAAGAACTCAAAAATGCTAAATTTCAACCCTTAATCGCATGGACTGGAACATAAATCCGCCGCTGTGCATCACGATGAACTCTCTCAAGAAAGCATGCAGATGCCAAATCTACGAAACTTGCCCGAAAGCCAACCCGCAACGATTTTAACATACAATATTATATTACACTAGCCGGCGGGGAAAGAAACCCTCAGAAACAAAAACCGTCGGGAAATGAAACCCCGAAAAAAGTAAAGTTAATAAGAGTAAAGTTCGAGCCCAAAGTCATCATTTTTGGAAACTTGAATTATAAGTAATTTCATAAGGCCCAAAATGATTGGGCCTGTAGACCCAATTATAAGTAAGAAGTTGTTTTCCTCCCGGCGACGTCAATTAACGGCCGATGAACATATCGAATGTGAGTAAGGCAAAGCTTCTTCTTCTTCCTCTGATACCCAAACTCAATCGCTCGCACTCTCAGCGTCGAACTCGTTCCCTTCCTCATCACAGAGACAAACCCATCAACTGGAACTCCACACACAGTTTCGTTCTCCACAACCCTCTTCTTTCGCTTCTCGAAAATTGCAAATCGTTGTTCCATTTGAAGTAGATTCAATCTCAGATGATAATCACTGGCTTGATCCTGGATGCGTTTGCCTCAAGCCGACTAATTGCCTTCTGCGCCTTGTCGGAACCTCGGTATCTCGATTACTGTGTGAAGATTCTGAGAGGAGTTGAGAACCCGAACGCATTCTCTTGGAATGTAACGATTAGAGGATTCTCCGAGAGCGAGTTTCCTAAAGAATCGGTTTTGCTCTACAAGCAGATGCTTAGACATTGCGAGTCCAGACCAGATCATTTCACTTACCCTGTTTTGTTCAAGGTTTGTGCTGATCTTGCGTTGAATAGATTGGGTCACATGATTCTTGGGCATGTTCTTAAGCTGCGATTGGAGTTGGTTACTCATGTGCATAATGCTTCGATTCATATGTTTGCTTCTTGCGGTGAGATGGAAAATGCGAGGAAGGTGTTCGATGAAAGTCCTGTGAGGGACTTGGTTTCTTGGAATTCTTTGATTAATGGGTATAAGAAGATTGGCCAAGCAGAGAAGGCGATACAGGTTTATAAGCAAATGGAATCTGAAGGAGTTGACCCTGATGATGTGACTATGATTGCGTTGGTTTCTTCGTGTTCAATGTTGGGAAATTTGGATCTTGGGAAAGAGTTTTATCAATACATAAAAGAAAACGGACTGAGTGACTATTCCTCTTGCTAATGCTCTGATGGATATGTTCTCTAAATGCGGAGATATTCACGAGGCACGGAGAATATTTGACAAGTTGGAGAAGAGAACAATTGTGTCGTGGACGACAATGATTTCAGGCTATGCTCGATGTGGTTTGCTTGATGTTTCTAGGAGGCTTTTTGATGATATGGAAGAAAAAGATGTGGTGCTGTGGAATGCTATGATCGGTGGATCTGTCCATGCCAATCATGCTCAAGACGCTTTGGCATTGTTCCAAGAGATGCAAACAAGCAGCGCAAAGCCCGACGAAATCACCATGATTCATTGCCTCTCTGCGTGTTCTCAGCTTGGTGCTCTTGATGTAGGCATTTGGATTCATCGTTACATCGAGAAACATAGTCTTAGTCTCAACGTCGCACTAGGAACTTCTTTGGTCGACATGTACGCTAAATGTGGTAACATCTCAGAAGCTCGCCATGTTTTCCATGGGATTCAAACAAGAAACTCGCTTACATACACAGCGATAATCGGAGGCTTGGCCCATCACGGAGATGCATCCGCTGCTATATCATACTTCAATGAAATGATTGATGCAGGGTTAACTCCAGATGAGATAACGTTCATAGGATTATTATCAGCTTGTTGCCACGCAGGAATGATCCAGACCGGCCTTGATTATTTCTCTCAGATGAAGTCTAGATTCAACCTAAATCCCCAATTGAAACATTACTCTATTGTGGTAGACCTTCTAGGAAGAACCGGGCTACTGGAAGAAGCAGAGAGGCTCATGGAAAGTATGCCAATGGAGGCAGATGCTGTGGTTTGGGGAGCTTTATTATTCGGTTGCAGGATGCATGGCAACGTTGAGTTGGGAGAGAAAGCGACTAGGAAGCTTTTAGAACTTGATTCCGGTGATAGCGGGATCTATGTGTTGTTGGATGGTATGTATAAAGAGGCTAATATGTGGGAAGATGCAAAGAGAGCGAGGAGGATGATGAATGAGAGAGGCGTAGAGAAGATTCCGGGTTGCAGTTCCATTGAGGTTAACGGAGTTGTTTCTGAGTTCATTGTTAGAGATAAATCGAGACCGGAATATGAGAAGATCTATGGTTGCTTACATTTTCTTAAAAAACATTTGGAGCTCGTTGAGTGTACTATTTTCGGACATGAGAATGATACTACTTGAATGAAACTGATAAATTTAATTTTTACTATGCATGTTTGGTCTGTGGAAACACATTTGAATTGTAGCTAATATAGAAATGGGCATTGCTTCGTGATGTGTTTTATTGTTCGAATATGTAGCTAATAATTCAAAGGGGAAAATTTTGAATTAACCCACAAGTTACCAAATTAAAAGAAAAATAACTAAATTCATTCCAAAGTTAGTAGTTACGTACCATTGATTTAAAAAAAAAAAACCTGTGTTCTAAAAAACAGATTAGGCAGCCGCCTAGGCGGTACCTAGGTGCTATCCGTCCGTACACCGTGGCGATTACCCTTTAAGCGTTGGTATTAACCGTTTTTGTTATTAGGCAAAATTAAGCGGTTTTAGACAGATTTATGGGTTAATTTTAGTTTTTTGCGGGTTAGCCCGAATAATATTTTAGTTCATTGCAAAACGGGTCAAGTAGATATGTTAGTACGAGTTGACAGTTCTATATATAATCATTAGTTGGACATATTATAAAATCCAGATAAATTTATTGTTTCATAAATTTCAAAACAATTTTAAAGAAAAAATTATCCTGCTATATAACTAACGTAGATTGAGTCCTAATTTACATTATTCAGATCTGACGTAATTCATTTGGTAGCAAAAGCTCAATATTTCGAGATATTTATTAATTAGTATCGTTTGAAGAAATGGTGATTGACGTACAATCTAACATCAAAAGATAAAATACTTTTAAAACTTGTAGAATGAAATATCTTGTGAAAGAAATAGGCTCAAAGAAAAGTTAGAAGGCTAATTAAGTAATGAGGATGACTTGAAATTTCACAAATCAAATTTGATGGTTAATTGAAAAGAAAAAAAAAACATATGTGAAAACATAAAATTTATACATACATTATTGTTGAATAGACAAGACGAACATGATCAAACAAGACATAAACAATTTAATCAGAGGTTTATCTTGAGTAAAGGAACAAGGCAATGTGAAATCTTTTGAGGTTTCTCTTGTCCTAGGCAGAAATAAGCTGTTCTTGTAGATGTCTCTTGGCAGGAGTTGAACGTTGTGACTCAGACGATTGAATCAGTACTTGCATTATTAGAGTTGCAATCACCAAGAAGAGCACAAACAAACAGATTATCTTCCACAAAGCTACCACAGAGAGCCATTGAAGTAGCTTGAAACCACCGTATAGAAGGAGACATAACCAAATTATGACCACCTGTTTATAACAACATTAACAGGTTCCATAAGAAATCACTTAAGCATTTTGCGGTAGTCCGAGGTGTGAACTCTCTTACGATCAATGGTTTGATTGGCCGCTTGATTTGGTGAACGTCCAAGTCGCTGAACACGTCTTTTGTAAAGTATTTCTCAAGTTGAGCATCCTGGTTTTAGAAAAATGGGCACTTAAGCAACGTTGAGACAAATGGAATTTAGCGGAATTGAAAGTTAGATGAGCAGAAATTTGGTTTGTGAACCTTTGTGATGAACAAATCTTGGCACCATTGTGCAATACCATCATCAGTTTCTGGCAGTTCACTCATTTTGTGACGTCTCATCTGCAAATTCACCTTCAAGAAGCAAAAAACAAAAAGTTTCTGGTATAGTGAGCATAGGCTTCTATGTAAGAAACATAGATAATATAATCTTTTATACCTCAGATGATTGTCCACTGAACATCCTAAGCAGAGTTGGTGTAGGCTGATTGTTTTGTACGGTTAAGGTACAATCGTAAATCGCGGGGACAAATGATCGTATGTGTGACACCGCCGAAACAAATCCCTGATTTTGGCATATTGATGTAAATCCAAGTGAAGTAAAGAAGCTCACAATAACCTGAAAAAAGCAACGTTGGTTTTGGCGAAACTCACCTTTGTACGAGGAATCAAGACATTTTGAGGAGATGGTAAGCTTCTGATAGAGGCGTAATCTTGAGCAGCTTCAAGCTTCTCCTGAGTGAAACGAGTTCCTTCAACGAAAAGAGCCAACCAGAATGTCATAGGAAAGTCCTCAAGTCGTTTAAAACCTGCCTGTAAGAAGTAAAGCAAAAACATGTTTCAAGCACATAAAACAGAATCAACTTTTAAGAGAGAAAAAGAGAAAAATTGACCTTGAGGGTATTCTCATCCATAGTCCAGCTTCTTTCCAAGAAAATGTAATCCGAAAACCACATCGACCAGCCTATGATCTGTTAAAGACTTGTAGTGTTTCAGTAAAATATGACGAGTAAACTAAAATAAAGAAGATTCAACAAAAGATCGAATAAACTCACTGGAAGATACTTGGCTTCTTTTTTCATGATGGCTAAAGAGCTTCCAAGACAACCTGCACGCTGTGATGTATCATTAATAGTATTCAATCAAAAACAGAAATTTCTCCAAATTTAAAGATCAACAGAATATTGTTTCAGATAAAGATAGAAACACCTGAGCCATGACCCATCCAATAAGCCAATCAATGTCACTTCGATGATTGCATAAAACAAGTGCATGTTCTTTCCCTGAGATTTATATCAAGAATCATTGGATTCGAGTTCTTAAGACTTATTAGGTAGCATTATTCAGCTCTTAATTCATCTTTATACCAATTAACTCTAGAGTCTCTGCATCGGCGTATAAATTGATCTGCAGCAACAACACATGATCACATATCAGACTAGATACTTCTGTGTATACCACAACAATATTTCATAAAAATCACCAACCTTTATACAAGCCCACCAATCAATCAGCCATATAAGCTGCAACCAAAGTAATTCCGCAACAGTTTTGTTGATTCTTCTATACATACTTCTTGAGAATGGACGAACAATGATGAAGAACACAAGCTGGAAACACATAAACATGTTATCCAAAACCTTTAGTTGGGGAAAAAATCAGAGTTTTGCGGTTAACAAAAATGTATGACCTGAATGAGATTGACGATGAGGCCTGAGACCAAGAAGAGGACACCAACAGGGATAAAGACTAGAGCCGCAGGAATCGCCATGTCTGAGATAGAGACACAAATTAATAGAAGAAGATGAAAAATAATTGTCTTCCAACCTTTTTTTTTCCTATTTCTTAAACTTTTTTTGGGGAATCATGGAAATGAGAATTAAGGAACATCATTGTTGTTTCGATGCAAGGGCGTTTTTCAAGCGCCATTTTTAGCACTTGACGCTTTTCTCTCTCTCTCCTTTACTATATTTTAGTTGACAAAACACATGGAGACATGTGAGCATGTAAATCTCTTCCAAGAACTAGAATAGAATGCAATTAAAAATAACAAAAATTGTGTATGTATGTTTTTGCAAAAATACTATTTTTTTGGTACGTATGTATGTTTTTGCTAAAATACTATTTTTTTGCTATGAACTAAAATACTATTAGTTAGCCCGATCTACGTTTCTTGATCTCTAACCACATTTGCTTCCCGAATTTTCAACTCTTCAAGTAGTTTCTTCAGCTTGCTCTGTTTGGGCGCCAAATTAACTGTAAACCATTGAGAATTTACAATTTCGTTGTATATGCTAGTTAGAAACTATATTTTCGTACATACTTGTAAGAGAAGATACTTATGAGAGACGATACTTGGTGGGCACTGAGTATTTTCGTACATACTTGTAAGAGACGATACTTGTAAATGACTTTCTTATTATATAATAGTAGAATTTGTGGTCTTTCTCATTTTTCAATACAACATTACAATGATATAACTCTATAAATTGAAGATAATTATATTAACTATTTTTTTGCGAACATCAAATTAAGTTCCATAATTAATGAATTTACCTATAATTCATTTTTTGTTATTTTATTAATATGTTATAACTATTAAAAATTTTGAATTACAAAAAACATTTAGCAAAATTAGCAATATGTTTTATTAAGCTATAATAAATGAGTAAGTTATAAATTTTTTTAGTTGATCAATGCCTGTAAATTCTATATATAATAGCAGAGTTGTCTCTGCATCTAAGATGTTCACATTCTTAATTTCATAAACACATTCTAACATTTTAAATAGGATAAACTATAATTCAAGTTTTAAATATGCTTTAATATTAAAATTTATGGTTTTGTTGATGTGGACATCCTAAATGGAGAAAGAACTCTGTTATTATATATATGATTTTCAACAAAAAAAATAACAAAAAAAATGTTACTCAGAAGATGAAGAAGTTTGTGAAGAGAAGGTGTGGAAAAACCTTGCAACCAACAATGGAGGAGGATGCCAAAGAGGAGCATTGGTATGGGAATGGGTTTGCCTTTGATGAAGGCTCATCAAGATTTAATTGCATTGAAGATATTGAAGGAATGTTGCAGGAATTGTCGATGAACAAAGAGTTTGTGTTCGGAAGCTTCTGGCGCCACCAAGATTCCATAATGTTGTAGGAATTGTCGATGAACAAAGAGGCGTGGGGAAGCAATTATTGGACACAAACCATAATGTGGTAAAAGTAGGTTTTGTAATGTGTATGAATGTAATGCGGTTTTTGGTTTTTGTTTAGAAATGTTAGAAACTTTGAAAAACTAGTTTACCTATATTTTAGGCCTTAGAATGTGAAAAAATGGATATATCCAAATTGTCTTCCATAGATTAAATATGAGTAATTGTTAGTTTTGATATGTAGTTTTTCAAATGGCAACTGATAGTGTCATTAATGGGATGGTAGATTTGTTAAATATTGGTAGACTTATTTTGGTAGACTCATTTTAACGACTCGGTAGATATATTTATTTTTGGTAGACTTATTTTTGGTATTTGCTCAGATAACCTTCAGTTGGTAGATATATTTTTCTTTGATGGTAGACTTATTTTTGGTATTTACTTAGATAACCTTCAGTTGGTAGATATATTTTCTTTGATGGTAGACTTATTTTTTGTATTTACTCAGATAACCTTCAGTTTGATTTTTTTGGTAGATTTATTTCTTTTGGTGGTAGAGTTAATCAGTGTGAATTATTTTATCGTGACGGTAGATTTGTTTATTTGACGGTAGATTTGTATTGGCAACGGTAGATTTTTATTGGGTTGGTAGATTTGTTTGTAATGACGGTAGATTTAAAACCGTCTAACATTTCGGTGATTTCGTTTTGTAATGGTGGTAGATTTAATTTTAATGACGGTAGATTTATTGTTAATGACGGTAGATTTAGTAAATCTTTTGGTATTTACTCAGATAACCTTCAGTTGGTAGACTTATTATTTCGCGTTGTGGTAGACTTTTATTGACGATAGATTTATCGACTTTGTTTGGTGATAGACATTTGACTTTTCCCAGAATGAAAATGACGTTTTTGCCCTACACTAAAACTCATATCTACGAAAAAAACCAGGTACCCAAATTTGCAAGTATGAGAATTTGTTTTATTTGATGGTAGATTTATTGTAATGATGGTAGATTTCTTTTGTTGATTTTTTTTTCTGGAGTTAACTTTTCATTTCATCTTAAATCACAAAGAGAGACATATTTTGAACCTTTGATTTAGTGCATTGATGGTGTTTGTTCTTGAGCATAATATATGTAGTAATTGATCTTTGATTTTAGTTGGGTTTAATTGTCTGTTCTAATTACTATTTGTTAGTGGTTCAATATATCTTCCTCCTCGATACAATGATGCATAATCACCTTACTTAATTGAAAATTTGTTTACAACCCTTGTCTTGGTACTTAGGACTTAATTAAATGCTTTTATTTGTCAAAGATAATTATTTTTTCTCTCATCCACGGTATACTTGTTTGAATTTTGTTTTCTTCATTGATCGATAGAATAAGTTGGCATGCCGTCTGTAGTTGTGCATTCGCAAGAGGCGCATGTGGTCACTCATAAATGTAGTATTTTAACTCATCTTTATGATGAATTTACTATTCGCACAATGAATCCAAATTTACTCAGACAATGCATTGGAAGACATTAAAATTGAATATAGATCAACTTCCATTTCTTTAGTACTTCCATTCCAGAGAGAAAAATTAT
The DNA here is from genome assembly GCA_030161315.1 of Eutrema japonicum. Classification (NCBI taxonomy): domain Eukaryota; kingdom Viridiplantae; phylum Streptophyta; class Magnoliopsida; order Brassicales; family Brassicaceae; genus Eutrema; species Eutrema japonicum. The sequence goes on from BSQW01000001.1 coordinate 45,391,214, forward strand.
ATTTTTTAGATTCTAAAAGGCATATACAAACATGTTCAAGAACAAACATTTCTAAACTCGCAAAAAAACATTTCTAATATCTCCCTTTCTCTAATTATATTCATATACAAGCATGTTCATTTATCTCTCTGCATTTTGGATTCGTTAACAGAATTTGCAGACGCCGGTAATATCATTGGAGATGACGCCACCTACATGTCAGAGAAAAGAGAGAATAAGTCAGTCGTTAACAATAAGTCTACCATTACTACCAGTAGTTAACAATAAGTCTAGCAAACAAATCTACCGCATATACAAACTACCTACCGTCATATAAAAATAAATCTACCGTCATATATAAACAAACCTACCGTCATATACAAACAAATCTACCGTCAAATACAAACAAACCTACCGTCATATATAAACAAACCTACCAAACTCACCAAACCACATATAGCTTACTAATAAATCTACCATCAAACGTTACAAAATCTACCACCAAAGAAAAACAAAATTTAACATTCCTCACCGGAAAATCTTTGCTCTCACCGGGATTCCGTTTGGTAGACCGAAAACACAGACAAAACAAGTTATCTGCAACCAAAATAAATTAGGGTTAGGTTTGCCGCCGGAAAAAAAATGAAATTAGGGTTTTCAGAGCAGTCGCCGGCCCGCCGCGAACCGGCCATTCTCCTCCATACGTCGCCAACACGGCGGAAGATGACTCGCCGGAACCCTCGACACGCCTCCCTTCTCGCCAAAGTCAATCTCTTTCGCCGTAACTTATTATTCGTCGCGGTTCTTCTTCGTGGAAGCAAGAGAAACCTAAAACAAAGCAAGAGGATGAAGAGACTTACCGGAAACGGCTCAATCCTCGCCGGAATCGGGCCGGAATCGCGTCGGAATCAAGACGTCGTCCCATACGTCGCCGTCGCCTCATATCGCCTTTGTCGAGAGGTTTTTTTGTTTTGTAAACCATGTTTTTTTGTTTTTTTTGTTGTCATTAACTTTTAATTGTTGACACAAACCTACCGTCATATATAAACAAACCTACCGTCATATATATGACGGTAGGTTTTCTTTTGTTTAAAAAAAATAAATCAAAAGTAATTAATAATGGCATAATCGTAATACAATACAACATATGGATAAAATGAACATTGGCCAACAAAGTAAAATTAGTCTAGTATGACTTCCCTCCCTAGAAATTAATCTATTAATATTCCTTATGCACGAAATTATTTTGATGAATTTTCTCTAAAAAATAACTTATTCTCTCTTTTTTGTCTAGCTTTGTATTAAAAAAAAAAAGAAGCCTTTTTGCCCCCACCAAGTATTAAAAATAACTTATTCTCTCTTTTTGAATCAGAATTTTATTATGAAACGATAGTATTTTCGCTGGTCAACGGTCATATCGTATTTTTTTTTGGTGTAAAATAAGTAAGAAATAAGATTTATGTTAACTTGACGTTGCAATAAAGCATTCTTTTAATCTTTATGAGGCACATAATAAATATTAAATGATTTGTCTTAACTTCCATATGATTTTTCTTAGTTTTCATATCGCTTGTTTGATTCATTATCCCACTTTTAATTCTTAGTTATTTGTTTTTTTCTTCCACAGAAACGGCTGTGATATTTAAAAACTCTGAAAGTAGTTTCTTACGATTTCTCTGTTTGGGCGCCAATTTAACTGTAAACCGTTGAGAGTTATACAATATATGAGCGAGCCACTCCACATATTGCGTTGTTGGCCACATGGCCCAAATACAAGCTCTCTCGAGGAGAGGAGAAGCTCCTAGTGGTTATGAATCGTATGATCGATTTTTTTACGAACATCAAATTAACTTTTATAATGAGTTTACCTATAATTCATTTTTCGTGATTTTATTAATATATTATAACTATTGAAAATTTTGAATTAAAAAAAAATTAGCGAAATTAATCAAAACAAAAGCAAAATAAAAGCAAAACATAAACAAAATATAAGAAAAATATAAACAAAATTAGCAATATATTTTATTAAGCTATACTAAATGAGTTGATGTCGTTCACAAAATTGAAGTTATAATTTATTTTTTAATTGATCAATGCCTGTAAATCCTATATATAATAGCAGAGTTCTCTCTGCATCTAGAATGTTCACATTCTTAATTTTATAAACACATTCTAACATTATAAAGGATGTCAATAGCTAATCATTGGAGGCGTGTGGAAGCAATTTATTGGTTCGAATCTCATTATTGGACACAAACCATAGTTATTGGACACAAACCATAATGTGGTAAAAATAGGTTTTGTAATGTGTATGAATGTAATGTGGTTTTTGTTTAGAAATGTTAGAAACTTTGAAAAACTAATTTACCTACATTTTAGGCCTTAGAATGTGAGAAAATGGATATATCCAAATTGTCTTCCATAGATTAAATATGAGTAATTGTTAGTTTTGATATGTAGTTTTTCAAATGGCAACTGATAGTGTCATTAATGGTATTAAAAAAAGGACAAGACAAAAACAAAAATACAGAAGAGATTGTGGCCTTGTGGTTAATCTGACTGTAAACCATTAAGAATTTACAATATACTCCACATTTTGTTGTGTATGCTAGTTAGAAACTATATTTTCGTACATACTTGTAAGAGCCAATACTTGGTCGGCACAGAGTATTTTCGTACATACTTGTATTGTAAGAGACTATACTTGTAAGTGACTTATTATTTTTTATTATATATTTTCAACAAAAACATAACAAAAAATGTTACTCAGAAGGCCCAAAGACGATCCATGATAAAAGCATTGCTAAACTCGTTGTTGGCCACAGGCCCAAATACAAGCTCTCTCGTAGTGGTTATGATTCGTATGATCGATCTTGTCACTTCTCAGCTAAAAAGCTTGAGATCTACCTGAGACTATTACACCATTTCCTTGTCTCACGTGTTGACCAGCTTTGCTTCTCCTGGCTCAGCCTCCACAGATGGCGTAACTGGCATCGTCTTGATTTTTACTGGTTTCCCGAGTTTGGTTTTGTCTTCCATCGCTGCGAGTTCAAGGGCTTTTGCACAGACCGGGAAACACTGATCGTCCCATGACTCCAGGATTACGCCTGAACCGATACAAGCGGTTCCTTCGTAGAAGGCTGCAAACTGTCCAGCAGCTAGACCTTGATCATCTTCGTCTAGGTGTACAACCGCAACATCTCCTTGTGCTTCCATTTCAAGGCTGCAGCTGTAGAAGCCAGGCCCATGCCGGACCTATAAACTCAACTCATCACTCATCAGTGCCAAGTAGCCATCATGTGTAGTAGAAAGTGATCGATCATATTCTTTTTACCTTGCAACGGAGCTGGCTAACATTTCCTGAAGGTTTCCCACTAAGCCATCTTAAAGAGCCAACACGGAAAATCCGCCTTCTCTTGTCGATTGAGTAGTAATTTCTTGAGACAAACACTACATTGTTTTCAGTGTCCTTTTCAACAACATACCTGCACACAGATTAAGGGAGCATGATCTTCATAGACGAGTAAATGATCTAAAAAGGAAACTAAAATCAGCATGTAATGAAAGAAGTTTAGCCAAATTGTTTTCTCAACATTATTGAAGGGTTCATATTCAGAACCAGAAAGTTACTTTTAATTTTCATATGAGCCAATTGCTGGAATTACAAACAATGACAAAAATAGCTATATTTTCATACATCAGCTAAGAAACATACCAGGGCCCACCGGGTAAACGCAAGCCTTGGCGTTGTCCAATAGTGTAGAACCAAAATCCCCGATGGTTACCGAGAAGATCCCCAGTTTCAGCTTCCAATATAATTCCTTCCATCTCTCCTATGTGTCTACCGACAAAGTCACTGAACTTTATCTATTGCAGAAAACCATATTCATATGTTTCAGACGTGCACTAGCATAAACCAGAAGAACAAACTAGAAAGTATACCTTCCCAAGGAAACATATTCCTTGCGAATCCTTTCTATCTTTATTTGGCAAATCAAATTTTGTGGCTAGTTTGCGAACTTCTTCCTGTACATCAGAAAACAAGGGCAAACAATCAAAATGTTTTCATTATTAATTTTGATTATATGTTTCGGAATGGGACTAAAATCTCTCACAAATTTGCAAAGATTGAACTTCCTCGAGTACCTTCTTTACGCAGCCAAGTGGGAATAGCAGTCGCTTAAGCTGGGTTTGAGAGAGATGCGAGAGGAAGTAGGTCTGATCCTTCACCTAAATATTAGAAAAATACAGACTTTTAATGGCGCGAGGTACTGAAAACCAAAGCAATGTACCTAAGAAGCATTAGTAGCCTACGACACTGGGTACAAAGCAAACATTAAACCAAACAAGTGACATTCTCTCTAATACAGCAAAGACACGATGATGATCAGAAAAATACCCGCAGAATAAAGACGAGAGTTTAATTGGAGTAAGTACCATATCTTGTGATAGTTCCAAAACAGATGATGAATCATTTTGGTCAGCAGGAGGATGAACGACTTTAGCATAATGGCCTGACGCTATGTAGTCATACTCCATAGCACTGATTGCATCCATGAATGCCCCTGTAAATATAAGGTCAATCTGTCGCTGATTAGTCACAATAGCAGAGACACTACAACTGAAAGCACAAGTCTTTTCATGAGCCAAGACTCTTGATTAAAAACTATTGAGCAGAAGAGCTTACCAAACTTAATTCTAGTATTACATAGAACATCCGGATTAGGTGTACGTCCACAACGGTACTCCTCAATAATGTAGGAAACCTGATTTATTGTTGGAAATCCAATCAGAAACCCAAACAACTAAATAGAAGCATTGAAGAAAGAACTTACAACTCTCTCCCAATATTCATCTGTTAAATGCACAATCTCCAAAGGAACATCAACCTGGAAAATGACACCACTAGAAGCAGTGAACATCCACAAGTCTGAACCTTTTGAAACAAGCAGAAATCAAAAGGTGTTCCAAGATAATCACAGGGTTTAGGGTTTAGCAAGAACAATACCTACCTGCTCACAAACATGCTTTGCATACTTCAAATCATCTTCCCAAGGGCACTGGTTCCAGAAATTCTCAAAGCCTTCCTACAGAACACATAGAACATCACAACTCATATTCACACAATTCAAATCCAATTTGAATCAAAATCTACAAAATGAAACAAGGTGCTGCTTGATTGTAATTCCAACAAACAGACATCGAATCATAATTCTCCTTCAATTAGAGAGATGAGATGAAGAAGCACACACCTGAAACCAGATTTTGAGATAGAAAGCGGTACAGGAATGGCCAGCGGCGTGGAGGAGGCGGAGAGCGACGCTGCTATCGACGCCGCCACTAAGGAGTACGGCGACACGAAGAGGCTTCTCAGGCATGGAACAAGAGAGGTACTGGTCAACGAGAAACGCATGGCGGCTACAGTTACGGCCAGAGGAAAGGAAAGCCGAATTCGGACGAGCAGGTTGAGGAGACGGCAAGTGAAAGGATCGGAAGGAAATTGAGAAAGAAGAAAGAGGACGGCGAAAGAGCGGTGGAGAGGGAGAGAGGAAAGGTCTGACGACGGCGGAGAACATCGGAAATTCGCAGCCGGAGGATTCTTTGGCAGCTTCGATGAAACCTTCTGTTAAAGCAGGAAGGTTTTACCTTATCAACAGAGAGAGTTTCGTAAAAATTTACTTGAAATTGGAATCTCTCGGATAAGGTTGATTTTCAAACCGGTTATTTAACCATTAATTCTTTTTTATTAAGGTTGATTTTCAAACCGGTTTGAGTTATTTAACCATTAATTCTTTTTTTTTAATCCAAACCCTGAACCGATTAATAAAAAGTTCATACTAGACTAGGTTAGCATCTGGTTACGTCTGATTCGGATTCCGTTAATTTTGGACAAATGAACATGGGTTGGTTCAATTAGGATTCGGTTCAGTATAACTGAGGATTGGTTTAGCTCATTAATCCAAATTCTTGGGTTTGACTTGGTTGATTAGGTCCAGATAGAAGTTTCGGATCATCTTTAATCCTCAGTAATCCGCCAAACTACACACGATAAAATAAATATCATCCATGTCTTTGTAAGTTGTATCTACAGAATAAAAAACAAAATAAACAAATAATAGCTTGATAGAGTAAGACATTATAACTTATCATCTTATGCGTGCATGTGTTTGTTAATTGTAATTCGTATGAACACACACCCAAAAAAAAAGTGTTATGCGTATGAGTTTGTATGCATATCTATGCTTTCTAAACTTATCCGAGAGATTATCAGTTTTCCAGTCTTTTCTTGTCCTTGAGTGGAGGAGATTCATACACGCTGAATCTTCAAGCGATATATACATATACTTTCTTGTTTTTAAGTTTTGAAAAAGAACGAAATCTTTGCTGTTTTATGGAAACATATTTGAAATCTTTTCATAGCTTGGTATAAGGTTAGATTTCGCCATCCATAAAAGAAGGCAACAATAGGTTGAAAAGAATGAATTTGAAACTTTTTTGAGTTTAGAATATTGTTCTATCATCTAAAATACTTGTAACATGCAGGTCCTTGATTAATCTTATATCTCGAAAACAAAAGACACGACACAAAATAGCATGAAAACCAGTAGTCATTACATTAATTTTCATATGGATCTTATCTTACTAGCTTCTTTACTCGGACTCGGGCACCGGCAGCGAGACAAAAGCGTTTAGATATCAAATCCATAGTTCTTCTCACGATAGCTCTGTATTTGCAAACCCGATCCTCGCCCAAGTCCTGATCATATCTTATGTAGACAATTGCATTTCTAAAACACTTGATGAGTCTCTCATTCGGCGACTCAGTTTCTTTCACTACGTTCAAAATCTTCAAATTGGACAGGTTGGGCTGAAACAAACATTTTTTAGAATAATAATAATAATAAGCACACACTGCTTTATATATACATAAAACAGTGCCACACACGCATGGTATGTCATTGCTATGCAAAAATGAAGAAACCTACGTTTTGAATCTCCGGATTCGTTGTAACGAATGCAAGTTCCAAGTATAGACGAATCCAGTCATTTTCTTCCCACTCTGATTCCTGCACCTGCGAAGCAAACATCTCAACTGCTCAATGAAAGCATCTTCTTAATTATATTATATACCATGTAATGATATGTATTGTATGTATAGTTTGTTCAACTTACCTCGTAAAAAAATCGATTTTTATCAGCAAAAGCCTTCTTTAACGGCCATTCAGGCACTTTAATATCATGGTCGAACTGAGGTGCCAAATGACTCGTACCATTGGTCGCTAGAGAGACAAGTCACACAATACACATACATTAATCAGCAGAGGATCTACACACTTTTCAAGAAAAGTCATGATGCTAATATAACGATTCAAGTAACCTGTATCTTTAGGTCTGGCGATATGACAAACGACATCCATAACTTTACATCCTCCTTCTCCTTCTTCTTGGAGATCAATAGTTACACTAGTCTGAAAAGTTACACGCGAACCGGTAGCTGGATCCTCTGCAACCAAAGTTATATAATACGCGTCGTCGGACCAACCAATCTCATCTCTATTGTATTTCTCTATTCCATGAAGCTGCAAGTTGGTCCCCTGAGACATTGAGCAATAAAGGAGTTGAATAAGACATTAAAGGAATTGAATAAGACAGACTGCAACACACGAACTAGAGGAGACTAGCTAGCTAGTTTGTTTATTACCTGTAACATATTGTAACGATGAAGGCCCAACTTAGCATAAAGGCCTTTATAAAAATCTAATCCCCACCAAAATTCCTCACGACAGACATCGAACACCTAAGATACATTAGCAATAGCAATTAGGAATATTCATAGAGTAATTCAGAAACACAAATACCAGTTACATCGTAATAATTATATGTAAATAATTACATCGGAATTTTCGCGCTCTCTCTCGAGCCATGCACCATGGAATCGAAAACTATCCGATTTTTGTTTTTCGATAATCTCCTTCTCAGACTTACGAAGAGCCTCGATCTTCTTCCTCCAGAGCCCAGATGAACATCGTCTCGGTGCACGATATCCAGTGTCAACAACCAATAGATCCTGCCCACGTTTATGACGACCCTCCTTCCTCTTCCTCCATCGTCTCGGCGCACGCTTCTCAGTCTCACAACCCATAACCTAATTTCTGATGCTCCGCAAGAAACAAGCGGCTGATATTGGGCTATTCTTGTGTCGTGTATTTAGTCGGTTTGTTAATAACAATTAGGTCAAACTTGTATCTTGTATATAAGGCAATGCCCTAGTATCTTTATCAATAAAAAACCTTTTTTACAAATTTTAAAGGTTATTTGACATGATATCTGAACATTAAAATCTAACTACTACAATATTTCTCTGTTTCTCGATCTTAGGATCTTAATTCCTTTACAAACCTTCAATTTAATCTTAAAGTGTGTTGGAGATTCCCTTGATTACGAAGATTGGACCGCAAATGATGCTCTTGTTGTCTCGTGGATTAAGCTTACAATTGATGAAACTATTTCTACTTCGATGTCTAATATCGATGACTCATGAAATTTGGAGACACATTCGGCCTCAAGAATGGTCAACGTGTTCAATGTCTCAAAACAGACGACAAAAAGGTTTAGCTATCGAAACATCCTATGGAAAGCTTACTCAATTGTGGAAACGTTTGGCCGACTACCAAAAGGCTAAAACTATGGAAGAAGTTCGAAAGGAACGTAAGGAAGATAAACTCACCAATTTCTCATTGGCCTTGATAAAAACGTTGTATGGTGTCGTTGCCTACGCTTGAAGAAGCGTATAATATAATGCTCTTACCCAAGATGAAGAATCGAAACTTTTGGGCATTCATTGTTTTTTTTTATGAAAATCGCAAAGATTAGAAAATACGAGCCGTGGGTAAATTGTTGTTTCTTGCTAAACAAGTCTCTCACGTTTGCATTTCCACTTCAACATATTATTCGCATATATAATATGTTTCATGTATTTCACTTTTATATAGGAAATGAAAAGCCAAAAGGAAAGGTATTATTAACTATCTTTAAAAAAAGAAAAAATTATCTGTGTTCTATTCGGATCTCTATTAGCTAATGTCTTCGACGGTTAGTATTTCATTCAGTTAAATTGATTCAACATAAATAATTAGCTAATAGAGATCCGAATAGAACACAAATAATTTGTCGTTTAGAAAAAAGTATAGTTATGATTTGTGTTCTATTTGGATCTCTATCGATTGTCATTGTTCATTTTGTCGTTTGAAGAACCAACATATATGATTTGATTCCATCGATTGTCATTGTTCATTTTTTGTGCAGCCTTTTTCTTAGAATTGATTCCATCGATTGTCATTGTTCATTCAGTTCCAACATCAATGCTTTGATCCTGATGAGAAAGTTCATCTATCCACTACAAGAAAAAGGGGTATTTCCGACGGAAATTCCGACGGCAATAATTCCGTCGGAAATTTCGGACGACTTTCCGACGGATTTCTGACTAACTTCTCATCCGTCGGAATTCCGACTAACTTCTCATCCGTCGAAAATCCGTCGGAATTCCGTCGGAAATGTTAACCCGTCGGAAATCCGTCGGAAAATTCCAACGGATTTCCGACGATTATAATCCGTCGGACATTTTTCGACAGATTTCCGACGACTTTTTGACGAATTCTGATGTTGCCGACATACTGCCGACGGATTTCCGACGACGTTCATCCGTCGGAATTTTCTGACAGATTTCCGACATGGTTGCCGACATCGATAATATCTACTTTATATCCGTCGGAAAATGCACAAAATTTTCCTTATAAAAACGTTTCCACGCTTCATATCACAACAAAAAAAAATCTCTGTTATCTAATTCCTTACGAAAATGTCTTCTTCAAATCCTTATAATTATTTTCGATCATGGATGGACAAGCCTCATCAAATTCCGGACACGGGCCTAGTTACGGAGGAATTCAAAGAAGGTCTACAGGAATTCATGGCATTTGCGGGTATGCAGAAGAAAGAAAAAAAAACCGGTAAAATCTATTGCCCTTGTACCAATTGTGGGAATCGTAGATTTATCGTGATAGATGAAGTATGGTCACACTTGTATTGTCATGGGTTTATGCCGGGTTACAATTGATTTGGTATTATCATGGAGAAAATGATACAATGGTGGATAATTATGCTAGTACTAGTGAACATTATATTGGGGATAACACTAGCTTAGAAGAACCCGCAATGGAAGTACAAAGTACTGTAGGTCATGTTCAGATGGTGAACGATGCATTTCGTGAAAGTATACCATCGGTTGCTGAGTATGGAGATAGAGGAGAAGAACCTAATTTAGAAGCTCGGAGATTCTTTGATATGTTAGACGCTGCTAAACATCCGTTATATGATGGGTGTAGAGGTGAACATTCCCCTTTATCAACTGCAACAAGGATGATGGGTATAAAGACGGATTTCAATTTGAGTGAGGAGTGCGTGGATGCAATCGCTGATTTTGTGAAAGAAATTTTGCCAGAAGATAATCTTGCACCGGCATCATACTATGAGATACAGAAACTTGTTCAAGGTCTAGGATTGCCGAATCAGATTATAGATGTATGCATAGACAACTTTATGCTCTACTGGAGAGAGGACGCAGACCGTACGACATGTCGTTTTTGTCGCAAATCTCGGTATAAGGAAACAGGTGGAAGAGTGCCAGTGCCATATAAACGGATGTGGTATTTACCGTTAATAGAGAGATTGAAGAGGTTATATCAGTCAGAGCGCACAGCGGGAGCAATGAGATGGCATGCAGAGCATACAACAAATGGACAAATCGCCCATCCGTCAGATGCAGGAGCATGGAAACATTTTTAATCCATTTATCCCAGCTTTGCGTTTGAGGCAAGGAACGTATACCTTGGATTATGTACCGATGGTTTCAACCCTTTTGGGAAGCACGGCAGAAAATATTCTTTGTGTCCAGTAATTGTAACACCTTACAATTTGCCGCCATCTTTGTGCATGCGAATGGAGTTCTTGTTCCTTAGCATTCTCGTTCCTGGACAAGAGCATCCGAAGAGATCACTTGATGTGTTTTTGCAACCATTGATTTATGAGCTGCGAATGTTATGGGACCAAGGTATTGAAGCGTTTGATGTTTCTTGTCACCAAAATTTCATCATGCGGTCGGTACTTTTGTGGACTATTAGCGATTTTCCAGCATATGGCATGTTATCAGGATGGAAAACACACGGAAGGTTATCGTGCCCGTACTGTCAAGATAACACTGATGCGTTCCAATTGAAGAACGGACGGAAAACGTCTTGGTTTGATTGTCATAGGCGATACCTACCTAGCGATCATCCTTATCGTCGGAGCACCACATTGTTTAGGAAGAACCGGAAAGTATTTGACGGTCCTCCTCCTGAGTTAGATGGTGAGTATTTGTTGACTCAGTTCAGAGATTTTGGTGCAGAGAGGGCCGTTGATTGTGGTGGTAACGGACATCATCCTGTTGATGGTTGTGGCAACGTTCATAATTGGCACAAGAGGAGCATTTTCCGGGATTTGCCTTATTGGAAGAACCATCTTTTGAGGCATAATCTGGATGTCATGCACATTGAGAAGAATTTTTTCGACAACATTATGAACACCGTTCTCAATGTCAAAGGGAAGACGAAAGACAATCTGAAGTCTAGATTGGACTTGCCAGACATTTGTTCTCGTAGAGCACTACATGTGACAGGGAACGGGAAGCCTCCGGTCCCGGCTTTTACTGGATTACCGAAAGTGTTAGATTCTCGGACGGATACGCATCTAACCTTCGGAACTGCGTTGATCATGGAAAAGGGAAGTTTACTGGGATGAAGAGTCATGATTGTCATGTGGTGATGCAGCGCCTCCTTCCATTTGCCTTTGCATGTCTTCTACCACGTAATATCCACGAAGCAATTGCAGGTACAATCATGACATTATTTACTTACTACTTTATACAATATATACTTCATTATTTAATTATTCATTTGTTATCCATATTTTGCAGGGATTGGTGCATTTTTCCGAGATATATGTTCTCGCTCTCTTACATCAGACGGTATCCGCAATCTTGGGGCTAATATACCTGTAATCCTTTGTAATTTGGAGAAGATATTTCCTCCTTCATTCTTTGATGTTATGGAACATTTAACAATTCATCTCCCTCGAGAAGCAGAGCTTGGGGGCCCGGTTCAGTACTGTTGGATGTATCCTTTCGAACGGTATATGTTACATCTAAAGAAGAAGGTGAAAAATTTGAGTAGAGTGGAGGGTTCTATCGTCGCACAGACCATCAATGAAGAAACCTCACATTTTGCCGAGTCCTACTTTCCATCACAAGTCAAAACAAAGAGTCGTAGAGCAGCTCGACATGATGACGGAGGCGTCCTACCTTTCTATCCGGTCGATGTACCTCATATATTTTTAGAGATTGGACGACTTAGTGGAAAAGGCAAGAAGAGGAGACTTTCACCACAAGAGCGAGAGCATTTGCATATGTATATTCTCACAAACTGTGACGGAGTTGATGAATATGAGAGGTATTATATTGAACTTAATTTTTAATTACTTATTGGGTTCTTGATTATTTATATATGTACTAACATGATAATTGCTTCAATCTCACATGATGTATATGGCTTATCAACGTTTTGCATTTCCTGACAAAATAGAGGACGACCTAATCGAGCTCAAACAGGAAGAGTTCGGACGTTGGTTAAGAGATTATGTAAGTTTTTTAATTGCCTTGTTTTTAGCAATCATCATATGTAATGAAAGATTTAATTATTTGATGTTTTTTTATTTTAATTGTGCAGGTGACGACAGAGAAGGCTAACGGACAAACATTTCCCACGTGGTTAGAAGAAATTGTGAGATTTCCACTAGCAACCGTGCAGTCACATGTGATGTATAGCACACGGGGGTACGCTTTTAAGATTCTTCGGGATGATAGGAGTGCGACAACTTCAGATTACGGTGTATCAACTTAGTCAGGTGATCTTGTATACTATGGTGTCGTACGTGAGATTTTCGATGTTCAGTACCCGGGAATGCTCGGTCTAAGATGTGTTGCATTTTTATGCGACTGGAACGACCCATTAGTAGGAAGCGGTGTGCGACACGACCAATTTGGTGTTACATCATTACATAGCAGAAGAAAACTCCAGAGATACGAGCCATTTGTACTTGCATCACAAGAAACCATGTTTGTATTTCTTTTACGTTAATTTTTAATTTAGTTTTGTTGCATTCCCGTGGTTAAATTTGTACATGGTGTAGGTATGCTACATTCCCTATCCGCGGGTGACAAACAAGCAAGACCCGTGGGTTACAGTCACATCGATAAACCCGAGAGGTAGAGTTCATGGGATGTCTGATCATGAACCCCTCCAACAAAGCTCCGTAGGTTTGGGTTCAATCGAGCATTCCCTTGAGGTCGACCTTGTCGTTGATTTCACCATACAGGCAGACGATCGAGTATTTGAGGATTCAGAAGAATAATTTGACGAATTTGGGGAACCTTCCGATTCAGGAGAATCAGATTACTCATCATCGGATTGACAGTAGTTTTAATTATAAAATTTGCACCGTAAAATATGTACATATATTTGAACTAGAATTGTAATGTGTAATATATCAGTTATGTCGAAGTTTTATAAAGTTAGATATTTGATTAAGTGTAACAAAATCGGAAATTAAAAAAAAAAATTTGGTTACAAGGTTAACCTATATAACTTCTAAATAAATTCTATATAACACATTTTCTTGATGTATATACAAGGTTAACCTATTTTATATACATCATACAAGTGTTTGTAAACTTTTGCCACAAAAAAAAACCTATACACTATACCCTAAACAAGATTTTTGAATATATCCGTCGGAACTCCGTCGGAAATTTCCGATGGATTTCCGACGGATGAATATACCTCGGCTAAAACCTGGGTTATATCCGAGGGATTGATTTTTTAGTCGAGGCAACTGAATCCGTCGGAAAGCCGTCGGAAATTTCCGACGGATTCAGTTGCCTCGACTAAAAAATCAATCCCTCGGATATAACCCAGGTTTTAGCCGAGGTATATTCATCCGTCGGAAATCCGTCGGAAATTTCCGACGGAGTTCCGACGGATATATTCAAAAATCTTGTTTAGGGTATAGGGTATAGGTTTTTTTTGTGGCAAAAGTTTACAAACACTTTTATGATGTATATAAAATAGGTTAACCTTTTATATACATCAAGAAAATGTGTTATATAGAATTTATAAATTTTGATGGAAGTGTTTGTATATAAGTTATAGTATAAGATATAGTTGATTTATGTGAAATGATATGTTTTGATGTTGTATAATTTTTAAACTAATGCAAAACCTTTAATATTGATGAACTTAATATATATATTGAATGAAACATGTAAATTACATGTCCCTAAATCATATAAAGAAACCCTAAACCCTAAACCCCAAATATACCCTAATTCCGTCGGAAATCCGTCGGCAATTTCCGACGGATTTCCGACGGATCTGAAAAATTTGACACGTGCTTGTTGACTTACCAATCGACAAACATGCAAGGAATATACCTTATCTTCTCCAATCCGTCGGAAATCCGTCGGAAATATCCGACGGACTTTGATATTTTCGAGACCGCGGGAATATCAACCGCGTAAATGAAATTATTTTTCAAAATCCAACAGATTTCCGACGGACATCGAAATATATGGACAAAGCGTAAGTTTTTTTCCTTATTTCTCTCTTCTTCCTCTCTCTCTTCCGTCGCTTCTTCTCCCTCTTCTCTCTTCTTCTTCCTTCCCGAAAATCTCTTCTTCTCCCTCTTCTCTTCTTCTTCTTCACAATTTCAGTTTTACTCTTCAATTCCTCAACTCCTCTTCATCAATTCCTCAATTCTTCTTCAACAAAACCATGTAAGTTTAATCAATTCCTTTAATTTTTTTTTAGATCTTGTTAGTTTTAGGGAATATATTAGTTAGGTTATTAGAATTCTATTTATGTGACTTGTTAAGTGGTTATAATAGAATTTGTTATTTAGAATAATATTAGTGTTAGGGTTTATGTGTTTAGATTGTTGATTTAGAATTGTTAGATCTAGAAAACAAATTTTTGATTTTTTAAAAACGTTTGTTTATATTAAAATCATTTTTAGATATTGTTTGATTTTCTAAAAATATTTTTAAAACGTTTCTAGATATTGTTTGAATTTTTAAAAATATTTGTATATATTAAAATCGTTTTTAAAATATTGTTTAAGTAATAAAAACGTTTAGACAATATTTGTATATCTTAAAAACGGTTTTAATATATTTGTTAAGTAATAAAAACGTTTTCATAATATTTGTATATATTAAAATTGTTTTTAAAATTTTTTATAGTAATAAAAATGTTTTTATAATATGTGTATATATTAAAATCGTTTATAATATTTTTTAACTAATAAAAACGTTTTTAAAATATTTCTATATATTTAAGTTGATGTTAAAATATTTTTTTAATAATAAAAACGTTTTTCAAATATTATTTTAGTAATAAAATCGTTTTTAATATTTTTTATAGTAATAAAACGTTTTCTAAATATTTTTATATATTAAAACTGATTTTAAAATATTTTCCTAAATTTTGAAATTTTTTGAAAAATTTAAATTTTTAGTAAACTTTGAATTTTTCGGAAAATTTGAATTTTTCGGAAAATTTGAATTTTTTGGAAAATTTGAATTTTTTGAAAATTTGAATTTTTCGGAAATTTTGAATTTTTTCCAGAAATTTCAAAATTTTTGATAACTTTTGAATTTTTTGTTAATTTACTAACAATTTTACCGTTTTCCACAGGGATCACGACGAAGTTCTTCAGTTGGGAGGCGGCAACCAAGGACGCCGTTCTCGGGGCTCTCGGTGTACGCCTCCGGGACCAACGAGCTCGGGAACTCACATCCCAGATTCCCAGCAATCCGCTGCTCGGAGCAACATTGAGATCGAGGAGCTAGTCCGGCAGCCTAACCGGGGCCATTGCATTCGACTCGACCCGAAGTTTGAGGACGGCACTTGGTAAGATAATTTTTGTACATTATTTCAATTTATTTAGATTTTTAAACTTAACATATTTATATCTTTTCATAATGTTTTCAGGTTTAAGCTGTCAACTCAGATCACCAAGGCGATATTACGGATGCTCCACAACATGTTGGACAAACCGTACGAAAAGTATTCGGACATGCCTACCGAGGAGAAAGACGGGTGGCACCGGACTTTCGCGGTAAATAAGATACGGACGGAGCAACAGACTACCAACAAGAAGCTCTCCTGCTTGGAGAAGATGATGGAGAAATGTTTTCCGCATATGTTTCGGGATAATAATCCCGACGACGACGGGGATTCTCCAACCGCTTAAATATTTTCTTTTAATGCTTTTTTTTTGAACAATTTTTTTTAATGTGTAATGAATTTTTTAATTTTGTTTAATGAATTTATATATTTATTATTTCTATTTTTAATTTATATTTCTAATTTATATAATTTTAATATATAAAATTCAAAAAATAAATAATTAAATAAAATTCAAAATACATTGCAATTCCGTCGGAAAAGCGTCGGAATAAGTTACCGTCGTAAATCCGTCGGAACCTATTTCCGACGAAGAACCGACGGACTTCCGAGACAACTTCCGATCTTATCTGTCGTAACTCCGTCGGAATTTTCCGACGGATTTCCGACGGACTTCCGACAAATTCATCCGATCACCATCCGTCGGAAATTCTGTCGGTAATATATCCGTCGGAAGTCCGTCGGAAATTCCCGACGGCCAACCGACGGACTTTCGACGGAATTTCCGACCGAATATCCGTCGGAGTATTTGTCGGAAAGTACGCGGTCGGAAATCCGTCGGAAAATACCGACGGATTTCCTACGGCCATGATCCGTCAGAAAATACCGACGGATTTCAGACTGCCAAGATGCGTCGGAAAATTCCGACGGATTCCGACGGAAACCATATTTCCGACGAACTCTAACCGACAGCTTAAATCCGTCGGAAAATGCCTTTTCCGACGGATTTCCGACGGATTTGGCCGTCGAAGATACCCCTATTTTCTTGTAGTGATCTCACTTTGAAGTTCACTAATCCTTATCGCTGAATTGGGGACAAAGTCTCTTTTCCAAGAGGAAAGATGTCTTCGGCATTTAACAATCATATCAGGCATCAGTTCCAAAGTATTTCCAAGCTTTGAATTAACCCATTATCAATTTTTTTTGTTTTTTTTGTTTTTGTAGAACTCTGATGGGCGTATGTTGATGTAAATTTGGTTAGTTCTTTGAAGGTTATCAAAGGAAAGGATCTTGATTTTGTTGGGTTAAACGTAAGGGAGTTATGCTTTTATGCATCTTCCCATGGTCGGTCCCAAAAGACAGGAAAACACAAGTGTTATTCTTTCAAAGTGAGTAAGGCTTTTAGGTATATAGATGAGTTTTGGGTCGGCAAACAAGAAGGCCAATTTGAGGAATTTAATTGTGTAAAATACCAACCAAAGCGTAGGGGTCGAAGATTCATATAGTGGATTATGTTGATCTTGGTGATGATTTGGATGCAGCAGTGAAAAAGCTTAAAATCCAGCCTATATCAGCAACAATAGTGGTATTTTCAGAGTATTGGGAGATCAAGAAGGTAAATAAATATGGTTTTTTTTTTAATTTTAAAGTTCTTTCTTGTTTTGACTGTTTGTTTGATGACAGTACATCTACAAGGGAACCATTAGCAATGAATCACTATATAAGAGTTTACACGCGGTAACTATTGATGATGCCTATATCAAAAATGGAGAAGTTATCCTTTGGTGCAAGTCAAGCCATGGGAAAGAGAAACATGATAGCGGCTACATCAGAGTTGTTGCATCCATCATGGTGTTGGGTCTCCACATCAGAGTTGTTGCATCCATTTAAATTATCAAAGTTGTTGCATCCATCAGAGTTGTTGCATCCATCATGAAAGAGCAAAAACATCACTTAAGAGGATTCATGAAGATAACTCACGTTGTACAACTGTTGCACAATACATTTTTCTAAACGCATTATAATTATGAATTGTTTTCATCAGAAATGATTGATTGAAATAAATTGAACATATATATTGTTTTGTGGCTCATTTCATTATTTAGATGTTAAAGAGAGCATCCACCGTTGACTGATACTTTTGAGTAGTGAGTCAAGATAAAAACAAAAACAAAAAGACGCAGTCGAGACTAGCCGTAACATAATTATTCGTTTTTTGACATAGTTTAAGCATTTAGTCCTTTTCTTTTGATAACAACTCAAATCACTATTTTCTTTTGCTTAATTGTTTAATTAATGCTATGGTGTAGTTAAATATTTAAAGAAATTAAATAAACGTAAATACTAAATAAATTGCTATAAGCACAACTAGGGTCAATAGTAATGTTGACCAAAGATATGGCAATGGGTCTGGAGTAACGTTGACCAAAGATATGGCAATGGGTCAAGAGTAACGAAAAGTTATAATCATATTAGTAATTGGTTTCGCGCGGAATTTTGTATTATTGTGTACTAATATGGTTATAAGAAAATTAAACATTGACAAAACTATCACCGTTAAGTTACATAAAATATGATAGAGCTAATGATCTAATGCTCTTTAGCTAAATACGACTTTATCCAATCGTCCAACAATCCGATTTATGAACATGGATCAGTTAACTCTTATAAAATATTCTACGCTAATTAGAAAACAACTTATACTTGTATGAGTTAGATGTCCATTCATTTGATATTATATATTTTTTGAAGCGTTCGACCTTTTTTTGACAGATTTTCACTCTTCTATCTCCTTTTAATTTCACCAACTTGACATATTAAAATATAAACCATCTTCTAGTTTGGTTTAAACCTAACATCAATTTTCTTTCTCTCGCTTCTCGTTTCTCCGGCTAGTTATGTGGTCTTGTATCTGATTTGAGCATTAGATAATATTTTAGAAGATTTTCCCCTTTTATTGTCTTTAAGATTATACTGAACATGTTGTCTTTCCAGGATAGCGCAATCTACCTCTCGTAACAACCATTTTCACATATCTATAAACAGCTCGTGGTAATTATCCTAGCTTTAGAAAGCTCATGTAAGCATGTTGGCATGCATGAATGCTTATTTTCGAGCATTGATATTTGTAATTGTGTTTACCTCTTCAAATTTGAATCACTCATCCATGAGTTTGTAGAAATCCTACAAATTTTTTTTTTTCTAAAGAGCATATCCCATTTAGAATTAACCGTATGATAGACTCTGAAATTTTGTTGTGAACAATAATTAATTAATAATTTTGTTTTATTTCTATTTGATTAATATTCAGTTTTATTATTTTTTTAGTAAAAATGTTGTTATTTGTACGAATTTTATCCATTTTTTTTTAGGAAATGAGTCTGACTTATGTTATTGCAGTATAAATCATTAAATCTGGCTAATTTATAAATTGTGATCAGTTTTGGTAAAGAGTACATTTGTGTGTAATTGATCTTTTATCAGATTAATAGTTTTTTTCCATGAGAAATTGGAGAGCTAAGCTTTCTATTAATGGAGTTTCAGAAGTTCCAATTCTTCTTTCTGATGGCTCATAGCTTCATTTTCCTTCCTCCTCTTATATCCTTCCGTTTTTTGTATGTACATTTTCTTGTAGGATACAACACGTTATAAATCATCTTCTAGTCATTCACCTAGTTAGAGTTTAGACGTCGTCTTTGGGACAATAATCCATAAACATAAATCATTTTATATGATAAACACATTCTGACAAATATACAAATAAGACCAACACAAGGCAGAACCACCTCAGAAGATGGATTGTATCAAATATATATGTTTATTGAAGTCCCCTTATAGCTGTTGCTCCACCATCAATTTAGGAGAATCACATTGTCAATACGAAAAGAAAAGAGAATTCTGTATTTAGAGTGATCAAATCAATACTCGAACCCCTCTTTGCTTTTGGCTAGAGAACCCAATGTCTTTTATTCTTGGCGGTGCAGTGCATTGTATGGGGGGGGGGGGGGGGGGGGGCACTAAACCATGCAATATGCAGTACCTTGTTGTCAGCATTAAATCTCGCACAAACATTTTTTTTTAAAAACTACATGTGAATTTCAGGGATACGTATAAGGGTTAAGGGAGAAACCATGTTTTGAAAAGAGTATAGTGAGCCCAACATACTTGAACAATGAGTTCTGTTCATCAGGGCAATGGTAATTGTTGTGCTCCAGTTCCTTAAGATGATAACCAAATTAGTGAAAATAGTCTCTCCTTGTCGTGTTCACATGGTTGATAATTACATTATCTCTAGAAAGATCCAGAGAAAATAAATATCACTTAATTCCACAAACAGTTTGAACATCGTATGATTAACAAACCAAAGATTTACATGTACTGGAGCAAAATTAATGGTCATATGAAGTGAGTTTGTACTTTACCTTTCCCAGCAATGTGACTGCCTTGCAACTATGTCCTGTCTGAAACGGATAAAAGGATCTCAGAGCACCAAACAGAGAGAAACATGGGTACTTGTTCCTGGATACGTTCCAAACATGTCAACCTTTTGCATTTAGTCGTTTTACGTTAAAGAATTAGCGTCTTTGATTATATATGATGTTATCAAATTTCTATATGCAGCTACTAAAGAATTTGAATCATATTTTTCTTCTTTAGTTTTCTTTTTCTAACTTGTAGACGTTCTCAATCATCTCCCACTTCTCCTTTCCATAGAAACAAAATGATTGAAGAATTTGAATCATATTTTTCTTCTTTAGTTTTCTTTTTCTAACTTGTAGACGTTCTCAATCATCTCCCACTTCTCCTTTCCATAGAAACAAACTGATTGAAGAATTTGAATCATATTTTTCTTCTTTAGTTTTCTTTTTCTAACTTGTAGACGTTCTCAATCATCTCCCACTTCTCCTTTCCATAGAAACAAACTGATTGAAGAATTTGAATCATATTTTTCTTCTTTAGTTTTATTTTTCTAACTTGTAGACATTGTAACAAACCTGAACCCACGTGAATGACTTGTACGTCTCTCATGTCGTAAACCACTACTGTCGTTGGGAATAGACCATATCCTGGGAAGGTACGATCATGTATATGTATTAAATTATACACATATCTAAGGTGTATATGGGAAAGGTTACTTAGTAAGTTAATCACATTCTATAATATATACCAACTTTTTGATAACTCAAGCATCTTAGTTCATATCCAGGGAAGGTAATCAGGTATATGTATTTTTTTTTTTTTTTTTGACATCAAAAATACCGTATATTATAACTATGATTCGAGTAGGGTGGTTTCGGATGCCATCCAGATCGGAATCAAAGAGTACACATGGGAAAATACAATATCTCGGGCTCGAACCCTTTTTGCAAAAGAATCGACACAGACATTGAAAAAACACGTAAAGGAAATATCAAAATAGGTATTGTTTATAAAAATGTGTCTGCTTTAAAAAATATAAATATTTTGTAAATACAATTAAGTTAGATATTTGCATATCATATTCAGAAATTATTTCCATTAATTATTTCAAAGAATTGTTTAAAATTGAATCAATTTTTTTTCATCAAATTTAACAGCTAACAATGACTCACTAGCAAATTAATTAACTTTTGTGAAATATTGAATCTATTTTAATCGTAAGAAAATTATTTAATTCATAAAAGTACAATTTTTCCCTCTATAAAAAGAAACGAAATTGCTACAGCTTCTCCAATGCTTTAACTTAAAATACGTTCCACCTTCCATCTGCACACGCATCGGCTTCTTTAGTCTCAACCATTTATTTTTCAAATTCCATTTTTTTCGTACTCCTTGATTTTTTTTTGGTTTCTTTTTCTTCTTTGTAGTCAACTTTCCTACTCCTTGGCTAATTCATATGATTAAAATTCATTGAGATTTATTTTCAAAACCCTATTTCAAAAACATAATCAACTGATCTCTTTCGTTTTTGTCCATAGTCCAAACAAAGTCTCACATGCTGAGGTGTGTTCTTCTTACGTTACAATTTTATTTCTTCGTTCCATAATCACCTTTTTAGTTCTTCTTACACATTTTCATTTTCTTTCATACAGGTTTCATAAAATTGGTGGGTAGTTTTCTATCATTACCATCAAATTTTCCGATTGTTTAATTGACGTTAACCAAACTTCCAGTGATAGAAAATCTGTGGTTATAACCAAACCTCTCTTCTTTATTTTCTTCTATTTTTATAATATTTATTCTTATTCTTCCTAATTTCTTTTTCTGTATTTGAAGAGGGTAAAAAGTTTCAGCCTTTGATCCCAGTTTTTTTTTTTTTTTGGTTGTTGTCAACAGCTAAATTGTTCATACAACAAAATTTGGATTTTCTGGAACCCTCTAGATTTCTGGACACAAGTAAATTCGAGTTTGACTTAATAAGTCATCAAGAATTTGATTTCTAAGGTAATTGTAATGTGTGGTTAGCCTTGAAACCGCTTTATACCTGAAAACGAAATAATTCTCTTTTTTTGTTCTTCTAATTTCTAGTAGCATCTAATGAAATGTCACTTACCTAACAGCGAATCATTTACTTTGCTAGATTCTGTTGTATACACATTCTTTTAATGTACTTGTGAAGCTCAGAAACTCAAGAAGCTTCAGTAACATCTCTTAAAGATGTCTGAAGATGGATACAACACAGATTTTCCAAGGAACCCTCTTTGCATCTTCTTTAGTGATTTCAGGTTAACGTGTTTTGTATATAATTTTGTTTGTGTTCAATCATCATCATGAAAGAAACTTGAAAATTGGTTTTTCTCTGATGTATCAGATCAGTTCTGAAATTTGATGAGCTCGGTTTGGAGATAGCTCGAATAGCTTTACCTGCAGCACTTGCTTTAACAGCTGATCCTATTGCATCTCTGGTTGACACAGCCTTCATAGGCCAAATTGGTTATAAAAACAACAACAATTTCTTTCATTTGCTTATTTTTAGTTTCAAATTGAAATTCATCAGTTTTTTTGTTTTTGTGTTTTGGTGATGATTTACAGGTCCTGTAGAGCTTGCTGCAGTTGGAGTTTCAATTGCTTTGTTCAACCAAGTTTCAAGAATCGCTATTTTCCCACTCGTTAGCATCACAACTTCCTTTGTAGCAGAGGAAGATGCTTGTTGTTCTCAGCAAAATACGGTCCAAGATCATAAAGAATGTATTGAAATTGGTACTAACAATACAAAGGAGGAAACTCAAGAACTGATTCCAGAAAACAATAAAGGTATATTGCAACATCATCAGTCCTCTGATTTGATTTCTTGTAGTAATTATATATATCACTAGTTTGTTTGATTTTTGTTTTTTTTCAGATTCTTTATCAGAAGAATCTAAAACCAGTAGCAGTATCTTTAGTATTAGTAAATCTCCAGCCAAGAAAAGAAACATACCATCAGCTTCATCTGCTTTAATCATTGGAGGCATTCTTGGCATTCTTCAAGCTGTGTTTCTTATATCCGCAGCTAAACCTCTCTTGAGTTTCATGGGAGTTAAACACGTAAAGTATCGATCTTTCGAGCTCAATATATAGTGCATATATGATGTTATGAGATTGATGAAATCTTTTTAAACATGGTTTAAACTTTTACAGGATTCTCCAATGTTGAGACCTGCTCAGAGGTATCTATCTTTAAGATCACTTGGTGCACCTGCTGTTCTTCTCTCACTCGCGACTCAAGGCGTTTTCCGCGGATTTAAAGACACGACAACTCCGTTATACGCAACTGGTAACGTCATTTGTATATATATAATAATGCCAAAGTCCTTGAAACAGAACAAAGCAGATGATCTTTTATTTTTTAATCTCTTCTGCAGTGATTGGAGATGTTACAAACATAATACTCGACCCGATTTTCATATTCGTTTTCCGTCTAGGCGTAACAGGAGCAGCCACTGCTCATGTTATATCCCAGTTAGTTTAATTTCACATTTGTAATCTTGGTTACTCTAAAAAAAATGACCTCTGCTTTAATTAATAGAGTTTTTCTATGTTCCTTTTCAGATACCTTATGTGTGGAATACTCTTGTGGAAACTGATGGGTCAAGTTGATATCTTTCACATGAGTACCAATCATCTTCAACTCTGTAGATTCATGAAAAATGGTATTGCAAAATACTTGGAAACTTCTCAATGTGTTGTTAATAATGACATCTCTGATGAAATTACACCGTTTGGTTCTTGTTTTCTCTGTGATTTCTCTCTCTCTCTCTCAGGCTTTCTTTTACTGATGAGAGTAATCGCGGTAACATTCTGCGTAACTCTTTCCGCGTCACTAGCTGCACGAGAAGGATCGATTTCCATGGCAGCTTTCCAAGTTTGCTTGCAGGTTTGGTTAGCTACTTCACTACTTGCAGACGGGTTCGCTGTAGCTGGCCAGGTTTAGCCCTTGAGATCTCTCTCCTCGATGCAACCTTTTTCGAGTAGTTAAGCGGTTTTAATTTGACACAAATGGTTTTTTCTGAAGGCGATACTAGCGAGCGCGTTTGCCAAAAAGGATTACAAAAGAGCTGCAGCTACCGCCTCTCGTGTACTGCAGGTACACACAATTTATGCGTCTGTGTTTACATGAGAAGAGAGTTTTTTGAAAAGAATATTTGATTACGATTTGTGGATTTATGTGAAGAAAATATACACTTAATGTATACTTACATGCAAATTCAAACGCAAACAAACAATCCCGGACTATATCTTATAAAAATTTGGTTTTCGATCAATTTGAAACTAAACTGAAAACTTAAAGATTTAATCTTGTAACAGTTAGGATTGCTTCTCGGGTTTCTACTCGCGGTTATTCTTGGAGTAGGATTGCATTTTGGAGCAAGACTGTTTACGAAAGACGATAAAGTCTTGCACCTCATTAGCATAGGACTTCCGGTAATTAACTCAACCTCAAATCTATTCAAAACAAGATTTTTTCTGTCATCCCTAAAGAGACCAAGATATTATGTCATACATTGTGGCTAAAAGCGGTTTTTGTTTCTTAAAAAGTTTGTGGCAGGAACACAACCAATCAATGCTTTAGCGTTTGTGTTCGATGGAGTTAACTTTGGAGCATCTGATTTTGGTTACGCCGCAGCTTCATTAGTAATGGTGGCTATAGTTAGCATTTTGTGTTTGCTCTTTCTCTCATCAACTCATGGTTTTATTGGACTTTGGTTTGGTCTCACCATTTACATGAGTCTTAGAGCAGCCGTTGGATTCTGGCGGTAAAAATCTATGAAACTCTCTGTTTCTTGTAGTAAAAAAAAAAAAAAGGTTAAAACTTCTCGTGCTCTTTATAACAGAATGTGATTGGAATTGTAACAGGATTGGAACAGCAACAGGACCTTGGTCGTTTCTTAGGAGCTGAAGAAGGAATTTTAAAGGGAAGAGCATGTTTTAATTGTTCTTAAACCTTTTTTCGAATGAACTCTATTCATAAAACTGCGGTGATTCAAACAGGTTAGCTTTGGATGCTAACGAATTTATATGGGAAAAAAACTAAAGTTTCGTGAATGAAGCTTTCAAAAAAAGATTGATATGGATGTTTGAAGTACAATAAATATAGGGGTTCTTATATGTACGGACATTTTATGAAAATATTGTTTGTGTAACAAAATCGTATTTTCAGCAGAGAAAATGTTACTTATTTTTTCAAAAAATGTAAAATGTTAGAACACAAATTATGTTTTGATTAATTGACTTTAAATGCAAATACTCCAAAAATATAAGATAAAAAAAAATCGATAAACTTAGAACGATTGATCAAATTCCAATTCGAAAACCGGCAATTTCTCTTCTTCTCATCTTTAACTAATTTAATCTACAACTCACTCACACATGCATATATGATATGGTGGTAAAACTAATATGTTTAGATATTCCAATCTTATTTTTGTTTAGATATTCCAAAATATATCAACTAAACTATACGGTTTAGATATTCCAATCTTATTTTGAATTTTCTAGTTTGTGAAAGGATAGAAATTAAATATCAACTAATTTGGTTTGGTTTGATACGGTTTTGGTTCAATTCATGTTAAAAAAAATTCTAAAGAAAATTTAAATTGAAGAAATTATAAGAAATATATGGTTGGTTTTAAAATAAAAGTTTGAAAGTAAATTAGTTTTTCCTTTTGTCTGTTTCAGATTTAAGTATCTGGACAAATATTAGTTTATCAGAACTGATTAATCGTCTATATCAAAAAAATATCCAAAATTTATAAGAAAGAGTAAAATATCGTAAAATAGGACCTAAATTGTTTTGAAATTTTTTTTTCATTATCTTTCAATAATTGAAAAAAAAAATAGGGACTATGTTTAGAAACTCTCTTCTTTAACATGATTGGCTAAGAGCTACTCTCAATTTTGAGTTTAACAAAAATAAAATAAAAATCCACACTTTATTAGGGGAAATTAAAAAAGTAGAAACCTTTACGAAACTCCTCTGCCATTCTTTTCCAATCTAAGAGAGAGAGAGAGAGGAGCTCAATTAGCTTTTACCGATTTCCTCACTTCACGGAGAAACTAAATCTCCGTCATGCCTACCACCACCTCCTCCTCTTCCTCCGCCGCCTCCTCTTCCTCCGGTAATCGTCAAGCCGATGTATTCTCTCGTCTCGCCTCCTCTGACCCTGAAGTCAAGCTCAAGGCCCTTCGCGAGGTCAAAAACCAGATAATCGGAAATCGTACCAAAAAGCTATCTTTCCTCAAACTCGGAGCTGTTCCCGCCATAGCTTCCGCACTCTCCGATGCAGACCATTCGGATAAATGCAACAACATCCTCGTGCAATCTGCGGCGGCGCTCGGGAGTTTCGCTTGTGGGTTTGAAGCCGGAGTTCAAGCTGTTCTCGACGCCGGAGTTTTCCCTCATCTGCTTCGTCTCCTCACTAATCCTGACGAAAAGGTGAAATTTTGAAAATTTATTGACTTTTTTTTTATAGAAAGTCTAATTCATTTCCCCCAAATTTTTAATCCAGATTCGAAATTGACATTAGAAATTACTGTTGGGTCTCTCACACGAAGCTTGAACGTTTTAGATTATACTCTGTGATCTTTGTAGCTTTTATGAATAAAAAGTTTCCACCTTTGTAGCTTTTAGGAATTGTCTGTGCATCTGAGGAATTAAAGAATTGGCCTTGGAATTTTCTTGATCCTCTTTTCCCTTTAATTTGGATATGAAAGCAATTTTCTTCTTCTTTTGTTATGTTCTTTAGGTAGTAGATGCGGGGGCTCGTTCGCTTAGAATGATATTTCAATCTAATCTAGCTCCAAAGTATGATTTCCTCCAAGAGAAGAACATGGAGTTTCTTTTCTCGTTGTTGAATAGCGAGAATGAGAACGTTAGCGGGCTTGGTGCGAGCATTATCGCTCACGCTTGTGGAACAAGTGTAGAACAACAGCTTCTCTGCGACGCTGGTGTTTTGGAGAAGCTTGTCATCCTTCTTGATGGTTCTTTAAGCCAAAGAGAAGCTTGTCTTGAATCTTTAGCTACGGTTTTGAAGAACAACCCTGAAGCTGTTTCGCACTTTGTTGGACTCGAGGCTGGTAGATATTTGAGTTCTGTGACTGAGTTAACAAAGGATAGATACCCGAGGACGAGGCTGCTTTCTTGTCTCTGCTTAGTTGTCATATATAACACTTCTCCATCTTATTTCCTAAACATGGGAACCAAATCAAGTTTGATAACTACTCTGCTTGAGCTTCTTAACGACCCTGGTCAATCTGGAGATGATGCTGCCTTGGGTTTATCTAGTCTGATTGCTGAAAAAGAGGATTTACAAAATTTAGCTTATGAGGCCAACGCAATCAAGAATATTGTTGACATCTTGAAGACAGGTAGTGAGCTCCAGCCTAAACGTCTTCAGGGTTTGTTTTTGTCTTTAGCTGAGTTGTGCTCAAAGCTGGAGGATTGTAGGTGTAGCTTCCTGTCATTGCAGGTGTGATCCACATTGCCATTTTCTGATTGGATATTCGGTTAGTTTAGTATTTATTATTTATACTGTGCTGAACTTGTTATGTCTTTGTTTCCTTCGTCTAGGTGTTAGACCTGCTGATTAATGCACTAAGACACAATAACGCTGATGTAAGAACTGCGGCGTGCATTTGCTTTAGAAACGCTGCTCGATCAATCAAGGTTTGTTAACATTATACATTGCGGATGCTATTAGTATTTTATTTTCAGCTGCTTTGTAGCAAGTCCCCTGAGACATGTCATTTAGAATTTGAGTGCAGGACATTTCACCAACGATAATGTTATGCTTCCTTTGGTTCAGTTATTGCATGATCCGGCCCCCTCTGTCCAGGTACGGCGTTACATTAAATTGTCGCATTTCTTTTACTTAGTTTCCGATGTGAGTTTTTCTTTAGATGCAAGTGGCAGAACAGATTTGAATGTATATTTACCATATATCGTTGACCAGGTGACAGTTCTTGGTGCTCTGAGCAATATAGTATTGGATTTTTCATCACCTAAGTCAACATTTATAGAGTATGGAGGGATCAAACAGCTTATTGAGTTGTCAAAATCAATGGATCCAAACGCTCGGTGTAGCGCTTTACGGGCTTTGAGGAACCTCATGTTCCTTGCAGACAATAAACGTAAAGAAATATTTTATTCAGACGTCAAGGCTCAAGGATTTGCTTGCCTTATCAGTGGTAAATCATTCTACAGAGTCCTCTAACCAAAATCATATGATTCATCTTATGCAAAATTTTGTCAAATAACGACAAACAAAACCAATTCCCCTCAGATCCTGAGCCCCCCGTACAAGAGCAAGCTTTGGCCCTCCTCCGTAATCTTGTTGATGGATGTATCAGCTCCATTGAGTTTGTATTTGATGAAGATGGTCTTATCTTAGATACTGTTGGGAGGCAGTTGAGGAAAGCTCCGCAAGCTCAAATGGCAATACAGGTGACAAAAATGAAAAAGTTTACCGTATCAATAGATTAAAAAATCGCTGAGATACATGTTTTTCTTGCCGCAGGGAATGTATGTGCTAACAAATGTAGCGAGTGGTACCGAATTACATAAAGAAGCGGTAATGCAGCAACTGTTTCCTCAAGCGCAAGCTGAATCAGAGAATTTCATGCTAAAGTTTTTGCAGAGCCACGAGAGCCAGTTACGGTCAGCAACAGTCTGGACAATCATAAACCTCATAAGTCCTTCAAGTCCCGGTGCACTTGATCGGCATGTGAAATTGCGGAATGCGGGTATTATTCCCCAGTTAAAAAACATGGTCAACGATGCCTGCCTCGATGTTAAGGTCATAAAGAAGTAAAACTTTAAAGCAGTTTCATTTTACCTTTGGTTACAATACTCAAAACTATGTTCAATCCTTTTTTTGCTTGCAGATTCGCATCAGAACCGTATTAGGCCAGTCAATGTCTTTTGGCGATAATTAACAAACGCAGAGATATTGATATTCCCAACCCCCACAGACTATACATTGAACATATCAATAGTGATTTAGCTTTGATTCAATTTTCACACTGTAGCAAAAGAGAGACAGAGCCTTCAGTTTATGATCATGTTCATTGATTATCTCTCTCCAGTTCCAGACACACCTATCATTTAACAGGTACTTACTTTCTTGGGCTTCTTCTTCTCATTTCTGGTTACCTGAAATTGCGTAAACCAGAGCATGTCAAAAGCATAATGTTAGGGTTTATTCATTTGTTTACCATATTTTTCCCCTCTATCAGGAGTAGGATAAAGAGATATTGTGTTTCAGTTACTGTGCTGTTTAACAAAACAGTTTTGTGTGTGATTTATGTTATGTGTGCAGGTGAAAGCAGTGAGAAAGAGTTGTATTATTTACTTGTTCCACAGTTAGATTAGATCCACCACATTTTTGTTTTTTTTTTGTTCCCTTGAAAAAACTTAAATTGTTTGTAACATTTGAGTTTATGTTATAAACAAAAATAAACATTTGAGTTTTGTATCAATATTTTTTATTATGGTAATGTCCCAATTTTTTTATTTTTTGGTCGACGGTAATGCCCCAATTTAATCCCCCGTTTTGGCATTTTGATATATCATTTAACTAGCGAAACGGATAGAATTGGCGGCATAAGCGGTAGAAAATTTGGTGGTCTTTTTTTGTTTTTTACGTCAAATAAAAAGACCAAATTTTGACATAAACGGGAGATTAAATTGGGACATTACCGTCGAAGCGGTAGAAAAGACCATCACATTTTTTTTTGGTAAAACTATAATTTATATATAAAAAAAATCTAATCATAACAGTTATAAAAAAGAGTTATTTCGAATAAATATTCATAGAAATTTCACTTTATTGAGAAAAAAACTATTAAATAGAGAGTTTTTAAAAGATATGACATCACAATTCAACAGTTAAAAAATACACTAAAAATTATTAGAATTCAAAGCTAATGAGTAAACTATGAGTGTAGACTAACAATCATTCTTGCTTTCAATTATGTGATGGGGAGTTGGGGACGATGCGCGCACAATTGTCCTTGAGCAGAGGAGGAAAGAATGGATTCAAAGGAAACATTTGGGGCCAACGGTTTGCGTCTAAGGTCGAAAAAACTTTGCAACATGCGGCTTCAACATTTTCAAATTTTCCAGAGAAAATCGATTTGGAGATTTCGAACACACATCCTTCCACGTTGAATAGAGACGACCAACATTTCACCAGATCAACAGGTAAACCGGGAGGAAAAATTCCATGAATCGTCAATGGCTTTTGCATTTGAGCTACTCCTTGAGTGACAAAAATGGCAGCACAAAGAGATACAATTAAGAACATTGAGACAACAGCTTTGCTTTCCATCTTTCTTTCGAACGTTTTTTTCCTCTTTTTTTTGTTTGCTTGTTTTGGTTTAGACTCTAATTGCTTGGATGGTTTGAGATATAAGAAGAAACTTAGCATTTATAGGATCTTGAAACAAGATGTTATTAAATCAATCGAAGAGTAACGTGTAAAAATAAATGTGTATCAAATTGTAACTCATGTGTTAATTCTTACATGAAGTTGTTTTGACTATTGTGAAATTGTAACTCATGAGTTAATTTTTTTTGGTAAAACTATAATTTATATATAAAAAAATCCAATCATAACAGTTATAAAGAGGAGTTATTTCAAATAAATATTGCTAGAAATTTAACTTTATTGAGAAAAAACTATTAAATAGAGAGTTCTGAAAAGATATGACATCACAATTCACCAGCAAAAAATTACATTAAAAATTATTAGAATTCAAAGCTAACGAGTAAACTATGAATGTAAACTAACGATCATTCTTGCTTTCAATTGTGTGTTGGGGAGTTGGGGGCGATGCGCGAACAGTTGTCCTTGAGGAGTGGAGGAAAGAATGGATTCAAAGGAAACATTTGGGGCCAACAGTTTGCATTTAAGGTCGAAAAAGCCTTGCAACATGCGGCTTCAACATTTTCAAATTTTCCAGAGAAAATCGATTTCGAGATTTCGAGCACACATCCTTCCACGTTGAATAGAGACGACCAACATTTCACCAGATCAACAGGTAAACCGGGAGGAAAAATTCCAGGAATCGTTAGCGGCTTTTGCATTTGAGCTACTCCTTGAGTGACAAAAATGGCAGCACAAAGAGATACAATTAAGAACATTGAGACAACAGCTTTGCTTTCCATCTTTCTTTCGAACGTTTTTTCCTCTTTTTTGTTTGTTTGCTTGTTTTGGTTTAGACTCTAATTGCTTGGATGGTTTTGGATATAAGAAGAAACTTAGCATTTATAGGATCTTGAAACAAGATGTTATTAAATCAATCGAAGAGTAACGTGTAAAAATAAATGTGTATCAAATTGTAACTCATGTGTTAATTCTTACATGAAGTTGTTTTGACTATTGTGAAATTGTAACTCATGTGTTAATTTTTTTTGGTAAAACAATAATTTATATATAAAAAAATCCAATCATAACAGTTATAAAGATGAGTTATTTCGAATAAATATTGCTAGAAATTTCACTTTATTGAGAAAAACTATTAAATAGAGAGTTCTCAAAAGATATGACATCACAATTCACCAGCAAAAAATTACATTAAAAATTATTAGAATTCAAAGCTAACGAGTAAACTATGAATGTAAACTAACGATCATTCTTGCTTTCAATTGTGTGTTGGGGAGTTGGGGGCGATGCGCGAACAGTTGTCCTTGAGGAGTGGAGGAAAGAATGGATTCAAAGGAAACATTTGGGGCCAACAGTTTGCGTTTAAGGTCGAAAAAGCCTTGCAACATGCGGCTTCAGAATTTTCAAATTTTCCAGAGAAAATCGATTTCGAGATTTCGAGCACACATCCTTCCACATTGAATAGAGACGACCAACATTTCACCAGATCAACAGGTAAACCGGGAGGAAAAATTCCAGGAATCGTTAGCGGCTTTTGCATTTGAGCTACTCCTTGAGTGACAAAAATTGCAGCACAAAGAGATACAATTAAGAACATTGAGACAACAGCTTTGCTTTCCATATTTCTTTCGAACGTTTTTTCCTCTTTTTTTTTGTTTGCTTGTTTTGGTTTAGACTCTAATTGCTTGGATGGTTTGGGATATAAGAAGAAACTTAGCATTTATAGGATCTTGAAACAAGATGTTATTAAATCAATCGAAGAGTAACGTGTAAAAATAAATGTGTATCAAATTGTAACTCATGTGTTAATTCTTACATGAAGTTGTTTTGATTATTGTGAAATTGTAACTCATGTGTTAATTTTTTTTGGTAAAACTATAATTTATATATAAAAAAATCCAATCATAACAGTTATAAAGATGAGTTATATCGAATAAATATTGCTAGAAATTTCACTTTATTCAGAAAAAACTATTAAATAGAGAGTTCTCGAAAGATATGACATCACAATTCACCAGCAAAAAATTACATTAAAAATTATTAGAATTCCAAGCTAACGAGTAAACTATGAATGTAAACTAACGATCATTCTTGCTTTCAATTGTGTGTTGGGGAGTTGGGGGCGATGCGCGAACAGTTGTCCTTGAGGAGTGGAGGAAAGAATGGATTCAAAGGAAACATTTGGGCCCAACAGTTTGCGTTTAAGGTCGAAAAAGCCTTGCAACATGCGGCTTCAACATTTTCAAATTTTCCAGAGAAAATCGATTTCGAGATTTCGAGCACACATCCTTCCACATTGAATAGAGACGACCAACATTTCACCAGATCAACAGGTAAACCGGGAGGAAAAATTCCAGGAATCGTTAGCGGCTTTTGCATTTGAGCTACTCCTTGAGTGACAAAAATTGCAGCACAAAGAGATACAATTAAGAACATTGAGACAACAGCTTTGCTTTCCATATTTCTTTCGAACGTTTTTTCCTCTTTTTTTTGTTTGTTTGTTTTGGTTTAGACTCTAATTGCTTGGATGGTTTGGGATATAAGAAGAAACTTAGCATTTATAGGATCTTGAAACAAGATGTTATTAAATCAATCGAAGAGTAACGTGTAAAAATAAATGTGTATCAAATTGTAACTCATGTGTTAATTCTTTCATGAAGTTGTTTTGACTATTGTGAAATTCTAACTCATGAGTTAATTTTTTTTGGTAAAACTATAATTTATATATAAAAATATCCAATCATAACAGTTATAAAGAGGAGTTATTTCGAATAAATATTGCTAGAAATTTCACTTTATTGAGAAAAAACTATTAAATAGAGAGTTCACAAAAGATATGACATCACAATTCACCAGCAAAAAATTACATTAAAAATTATTAGAATTCAAAGCTAACGAGTAAATCATGAATGTAAACTAACGATCATTCTTGCTTTCAATTGTGTGTTGGGGAGTTGGGGACGATGCGCGAACAGTTGTCCTTGAGGAGTGGAGGAAAGAATGGATTCAAAGGAAACATTTGGGGCCAACAGTTTGCGTTTAAGGTCGAAAAAGCCTTGCAACATGCGGCTTCAACATTTTCAAATTTTCCAGAGAAAATCGATTTCTAGATTTCGAGTACACATCCTTCCACGTTGAATAGAGACGACCAACATTTCACCAGATCAACAGGTAAACCGGGAGGAAAAATTCCAGGAATCGTTAGCGGCTTTTGCATTTGAGCTACTCCTTGAGTGACAAAAATGGCAGCACAAAGAGATACAATTAAGAACATTGAGACAACAGCTTTGCTTTCCATCTTTCTTTCGAACGTTTTTTCCTCTTTTTTGTTTGTTTGCTTGTTTTGGTTTAGACTCTAATTTCTTGGATGGTTTGGGATATAAGAAGAAACTTAGCATTTATAGGATCTTGAAACAAGATGTTATTAAATCAATCGAAGAGTAACGTGTAAAAATAAATGTGTATCAAATTGTAACTCATGTGTTAATTCTTACATGAAGTTGTTTTGACTATTGTGAAATTATAACTAATGAGTTAATTTTTTTTGGTAAAACTATAATTTATATATAAAAATATCCAATCATAACAGTTATAAAGAGGAGTTATTTCGAATAAATATTGCTAGAAATTTCACTTTATTGAGAAAAAACTATTAAATAGAGAGTTCACAAAAGATATGACATCACAATTCACCAGCAAAAAATTACATTAAAAATTATTAGAATTCAAAGCTAACGAGTAAATCATGAATGTAAACTAACGATCATTCTTGCTTTCAATTGTGTGTTGGGGAGTTGGGGGCGATGCGCGAACAGTTGTCCTTGAGGAGTGGAGGAAAGAATGGATTCAAAGGAAACATTTGGGGCCAACAGTTTGCGTTTAAGGTCGAAAAAGCCTTGCAACATGCGGCTTCAACATTTTCAAATTTTCCAGAGAAAATCGATTTCGAGATTTCGAGTACACATCCTTCCACGTTGAATAGAGACGACCAACATTTCACCAGATCAACAGGTAAACCGGGAGGAAAAATTCCAGGAATCGTTAGCGGCTTTTGCATTTGAGCTACTCCTTGAGTGACAAAAATTGCAGCACAAAGAGATACAATTAAGAACATTGAGACAACAGCTTTGCTTTCCATATTTCTTTCGAACGTTTTTTCCTCTTTTTTTTTGTTTGCTTGTTTTGGTTTAGACTCTAATTGCTTGGATGGTTTGGGATATAA
This sequence comes from Eutrema japonicum, assembly GCA_030161315.1. NCBI lineage: Eukaryota > Viridiplantae > Streptophyta > Magnoliopsida > Brassicales > Brassicaceae > Eutrema > Eutrema japonicum. The sequence goes on from BSQW01000001.1 coordinate 45,426,316, forward strand.
GAAGAAACTTAGCATTTATAGGATCTTGAAACAAGATGTTATTAAATCAATCGAAGAGTAACGTGTAAAAATAAATGTGTATCAAATTGTAACTCATGTGTTAATTCTTACATGAAGTTGTTTTGACTATTGTGAAATTCTAACTCATGAGTTAATTTTTTTTGGTAAAACTATAATTTATATATAAAAATATCCAATCATAACAGTTATAAAGAGGAGTTATTTCGAATAAATATTGCTAGAAATTTCACTTTATTGAGAAAAAACTATTAAATAGAGCGTTCACAAAAGATATGACATCACAATTCACCAGCAAAAAATTACATTAAAAATTATTAGAATTCAAAGCTAACGAGTAAATCATGAATGTAAACTAACGATCATTCTTGCTTTCAATTGTGTGTTGGGGAGTTGGGGGCGATGCGCGAACAGTTGTCCTTGAGGAGTGGAGGAAAGAATGGATTCAAAGGAAACATTTGGGGCCAACAGTTTGCGTTTAAGGTCGAAAAAGCCTTGCAACATGCGGCTTCAACATTTTCAAATTTTCCAGAGAAAATCGATTTCGAGATTTCGAGTACACATCCTTCCACGTTGAATAGAGACGACCAACATTTCACCAGATCAACAGGTAAACCGGGAGGAAAAATTCCAGGAATCGTTAGCGGCTTTTGCATTTGAGCTACTCCTTGAGTGACAAAAATGGCAGCACAAAGAGATACAATTAAGAACATTGAGACAACAGCTTTGCTTTCCATCTTTCTTTCGAACGTTTTTTCCTCTTTTTTGTTTGTTTGCTTGTTTTGGTTTAGACTCTAATTTCTTGGATGGTTTGGGATATAAGAAGAAACTTAGCATTTATAGGATCTTGAAACAAGATGTTATTAAATCAATCGAAGAGTAACGTGTAAAAATAAATGTGTATCAAATTGTAACTCATGTGTTAATTCTTACATGAAGTTGTTTTGACTATTGTGAAATTGTAACTCATGTGTTAATTTTTTTTGGTAAAACTATAATATATATATAAAAAAATCCAATCATAACAGTTATAAAGATGAGTTATTTCGAATAAATATTGCTAGAAATTTCACTTTATTGAGAAAAAACTATTAAATAGAGAGTTCTCAAAAGATATGACATCACAATTCACCAGCAAAAAATTACATTAAAAATTATTAGAACTCAAAGCTAACGAGTAAACTATGAATGTAAACTAACGATCATTCTTGCTTTCAATTGTGTGTTGGGGAGTTGGGGGCGACGCGCGAACAGTTGTCCTTGAGGAGTGGAGGAAAGAATGGATTCAAAGGAAACATTTGGGCCCAACAGTTTGCGTTTAAGGTCGAAAAAGCCTTGCAACATGCGGCTTCAACATTTTCAAATTTTCCAGAGAAAATCGATTTCGAGATTTCGAGCACACATCCTTCCACATTGAATAGAGACGACCAACATTTCACCAGATCAACAGGTAAACCGGGAGGAAAAATTCCAGGAATCGTTAGCGGCTTTTGCATTTGAGCTACTCCTTGAGTGACAAAAATGGCAGCACAAAGAGATACAATTAAGAACATTGAGACAACAGCTTTGCTTTCCATCTTTCTTTCGAACGTTTTTTCCTCTTTTTTTTTGTTTGCTTGTTTTGGTTTAGACTCTAATTGCTTGGATGGTTTGGGATATAAGAAGAAACTTAGCATTTATAGGATCTTGAAACAAGATGTTATTAAATCAATCGAAGAGTAACGTGTAAAAATAAATGTGTATCAAATTGTAACTCATGTGTTAATTCTTACATGAAGTTGTTTTGACTATTGTGAAATTCTAACTCATGAGTTAATTTTTTTTGGTAAAACTATAATTTATATATAAAAATATCCAATCATAACAGTTATAAAGAGGAGTTATTTCGAATAAATATTGCTAGAAATTTCACTTTATTGAGAAAAAACTATTAAATAGAGAGTTCACAAAAGATATGACATCACAATTCACCAGCAAAAAATTACATTAAAAATTATTAGAATTCAAAGCTAACGAGTAAATCATGAATGTAAACTAACGATCATTCTTGCTTTCAATTGTGTGTTGGGGAGTTGGGGGCGATGCGCGAACAGTTGTCCTTGAGGAGTGGAGGAAAGAATGGATTCAAAGGAAACATTTGGGGCCAACAGTTTGCGTTTAAGGTCGAAAAAGCCTTGCAACATGCGGCTTCAACATTTTCAAATTTTCCAGAGAAAATCGATTTCGAGATTTCGAGTACACATCCTTCCACGTTGAATAGAGACGACCAACATTTCACCAGATCAACAGGTAAACCGGGAGGAAAAATTCCAGGAATCGTTAGCGGCTTTTGCATTTGAGCTACTCCTTGAGTGACAAAAATGGCAGCACAAAGAGATACAATTAAGAACATTGAGACAACAGCTTTGCTTTCCATCTTTCTTTCGAACGTTTTTTCCTCTTTTTTGTTTGTTTGCTTGTTTTGGTTTAGACTCTAATTTCTTGGATGGTTTGGGATATAAGAAGAAACTTAGCATTTATAGGATCTTGAAACAAGATGTTATTAAATCAATCGAAGAGTAACGTGTAAAAATAAATGTGTATCAAATTGTAACTCATGTGTTAATTCTTACATGAAGTTGTTTTGACTATTGTGAAATTGTAACTCATGTGTTAATTTTTTTTGGTAAAACTATAATATATATATAAAAAAATCCAATCATAACAGTTATAAAGATGAGTTATTTCGAATAAATATTGCTAGAAATTTCACTTTATTGAGAAAAAACTATTAAATAGAGAGTTCTCAAAAGATATGACATCACAATTCACCAGCAAAAAATTACATTAAAAATTATTAGAACTCAAAGCTAACGAGTAAACTATGAATGTAAACTAACGATCATTCTTGCTTTCAATTGTGTGTTGGGGAGTTGGGGGCGATGCGCGAACAGTTGTCCTTGAGGAGTGGAGGAAAGAATGGATTCAAAGGAAACATTTGGGGCCAACAGTTTGCGTTTAAGGTCGAAAAATCCTTGCAACATGCGGCTTCAACATTTTCAAATTTTCCAGAGAAAATCGATTTCGAGATTTCGAGCACACATCCTTCCACATTGAATAGAGACGACCAACATTTCACCAGATCAACAGGTAAACCGGGAGGAAAAATTCCAGGAATCGTTAGCGGCTTTTGCATTTGAGCTACTCCTTGAGTGACAAAAATTGCAGCACAAAGAGATACAATTAAGAACATTGAGACAACAGCTTTGCTTTCCATATTTCTTTCGAACGTTTTTTCCTCTTTTTTTTGTTTGCTTGTTTTGGTTTAGACTCTAATTGCTTGGATGGTTTGAGATATAAGAAGAAACTTAGCATTTATAGGATCTTGAAACAAGATGTTATTAAATCAATCGAAGAGTAACGTGTAAAAATAAATGTGTATCAAATTGTAACTCATGTGTTAATTCTTACATGAAGTTGTTTTGACTATTGTGAAATTGTAACTCATGTGTTAATTTTTTTTGGTAAAACTATAATTTATATATAAAAAAATCCAATCATAACAGTTATAAAGATGAGTTATTTCGAATAAATATTGCTAGAAATTTCACTTTATTGAGAAAAAACTATTAAATAGAGAGTTCTCAAAAGATATGACATCACAATTCAGCAGTAAAAAATTACATTAAAAATTATTAGAATTCAAAGCTAACGAGTAAACTATGAATGTAAACTAACGATCATTCTTGCTTTCAATTGTGTGTTGGGGAGTTGGGGGCGATGCGCGAACAGTTGTCTTTGAGGAGTGAAGGAAAGAATGGATTCAAAGGAAACATTTGGGGCAAACAGTTTGCGTTTAAGGTCGAAAAAGCCTTGCAACATGCGGCTTCAACATTTTCAAATTTTCCAGAGAAAATCGATTTCGAGATTTCGAGCACACATCCTTCCACGTTGAATAGAGACGACCAACATTTCACCAGATCAACAGGTAAACCGGGAGGAAAAATTCCAGGAATCGTTAGCGGCTTTTGCATTTGAGCTACTCCTTGAGTGACAAAAATGGCAGCACAAAGAGATAGAATTAAGAACATTGAGACAACAGCTTTGCTTTCCATCTTTCTTTCGAACGTTTTTTCCTCTTTTTTGTTTGTTTGCTTGTTTTGGTTTAGACTCTAATTGCTTGGATGGTTTTGGATATAAGAAGAAACTTAGCATTTATAGGATCTTGAAACAAGATGTTATTAAATCAATCGAAGAGTAACGTGTAAAAATAAATGTGTATCAAATTGTAACTCATGTGTTAATTCTTACATGAAGTTGTTTTGACTATTGTGAAATTGTAACTCATGTGTTAATTTTTTTTGGTAAAACTATAATTTATATATAAAAAAAATCCAATCATAACAGTTATAAAGAGGAGTTATTTCGAATAAATATTGCTAGAAATTTCATTTTATTGAGAAAAAAACTATTAAATAGAGAGTTCTCGAAAGATATGACATCACAATTCACCAGCAAAAAATTACATTAAAAATTATTAGAATTCAAAGCTAACGGGTAAACTATGAATGTAGACTAACTATCATTCTTGCTTTCAATTGTGTGATGGGGAGTTGGGGGCGATGCGCGCACAATTGTCCTTGAGGAGAGGAGGAAAGAATGGATTCAAAGGAAACATTTGGGGCCAACAGTTTGCGTCTAAGGTCGAAAAAGCCTTGCAACATGCAGCTTCAACATTTTCCAATTTTCCAGAGAAAATCGATTTGGAGATTACGAGCACACATCCTTCCACGTTGAATAGGGACGACCAACATTTCACCAGATCAACAGGTAAACCGGGAGGAAAAATTCCAGGAATCGTTAGCGGCTTTTGCATTTGAGCTACTCCTTGAGTGACAAAAATGGCAGCACAAAAAGATGTAATTAAGAACATTGAGACAACAGCTTTGCTTTCCATCTTTCTTTCTAACGTTTTTTTCCTCTTTTTTTTTGTTTGCTTGTTTTGGTTTAGACTCTAATTGCTTGGATGGTTTGAGATATAAGAACAAACTTAGCATTTATAGGATCTTGAAACAAGATGTTATTAAATCATTCTAAGAGTAACGTGTCAAAATAAATGTGTTTCAAATTGTAACTCATGTGTTAATTCTTACATGAAGTTGTTTTGACTATTGTGAAATTGTAACTCATGTGTTAATTTTTTTGGTAAAACTATAATTTATATATCAAAAAATCCAATCATAACAGTTATAAAGAGGAGTTATTTCGAATAAATATTGCTAGAAATTTCACTTTATTGAGAAACATTTATTAAATAGAGAGTTCTCAAAAGATATGACATCACAATTCACCAGCAAAAAAATACATTAAAATTTATTAGAATTCAAAACTAACGAGTAAACTATGAATGTAGACTAACGATCATTCTTGATTTCAATTGTGTGTTGGGGAGTTGGGGGCGATGCGCGAACAGTTGTCCTTGAGGAGTGGAGGAAAGAATGGATTCAAAGGAAACATTTGGGGCCAACAGTTTGCGTTTAAGGTCGAAAAAGCCTTGCAACATGCGGCTTCAACATTTTCAAATTTTCCAGAGAAAATCGATTTCGAGATTTCGAGCACACATCCTTCCACGTTGAATAGAGACGACCAACATTTCACCAGATCAACAGGTAAACCGAGAGGGAAAATTCCAGGAATCGTCAGCGGCTTTTGCATTTGATCTACTCCTTGAGTGACAAAAATGGCAGCACAAAGAGATACAATTAAGAACATTGAGATAACAGCTTTGCTTTCCATCTTTTTTTCTAACGTTTTTTTTTTTTTGCTTGTTTTGGTTTAGACTCTAATTGCTTGGATGGTTTTGGATATAGGAACAAACCAAGCTTTTATAGGATCTTGAAACAAGATGTTATTAAATCATTCGAAGAGTAACGTGTCAAAATAAATGTGTTTCAAATTGTAACTCATGTGTTAATTCTTACATGAAGTTGTTTTGACTGTTGTGAAATTGTAACTCATGTGTTAATTTTTTTGGTAAAACTATAATTTATATATCAAAAAATCCAATCATAACAGTTATAAAGAGGAGTTATTTCGAATAAATATTGCTAGAAATTTCACTTTATTGAGAAACATTTATTAAATAGAGAGTTCTCAAAAGATATGACATCACAATTCACCAGCAAAAAAAATACATTAAAATTTATTAGAATTCAAAGCTAACGAGTAAACTATGAATGTAGACTAACGATCATTCTTGCTTTCAATTGTGTGTTGGGGAGTTGGGGGCGATGCCCGAACAGTTGTCCTTGAGGAGTGGAGGAAAGAATGGATTCAAAGGAAACATTTGGGGCCAACAGTTTGCGTTTAAGGTCGAAAAAGCTTGCAACATGCGGCTTCAACATTTTCAAATTTTCCAGAGAAAATCGATTTCGAGATTTCGAGCACACATCCTTCCACGTTGAATAGAGACGACCAACATTTCACCAGATCAACAGGTAAACCGGGAGGAAAAATTCCAGGAATCGTCAACGGCTTTTGCATTTGAGCTACTCCTTGAGTGACAAAAATGGCAGCACAAAGAGATACAATTAAGAACATTGAGATAACAGCTTTGCTTTCCATCTTTTTTCTAACGTTTTTTTTTTTTTTGCTTGTTTTGGTTTAGACTCTAATTGCTTGGATGGTTTTGGATATAGGAACAAACAAAGCATTTATAGGATCTTGAAACAAGATGTTATTAAATCAATCGAAGAGTAACGTGTCAAAATAAATGGGTTTCAAATTGTAACCCATGTGTTTCAAATTGTAACCCATGTGTTAATTCTTACATGAAGTTGTTTTGACTATTGTGAAATTGTAACTCATGTGTTAATTTTTTATGGTAAAACTATAATTTATATATCAAAAAATACAATCATAACAGTTATAAAGAGGAGTTATTTCGAATAAATATTGCTAGAAATTTCACTTTATTGTGAAAAACTATTAAATAGAGAGTTCTCAAAAGATATGACATCACAATTCACCAGAAAAAAATTACATTAAAAATTATTAGAATTCAAAGTTAACGAGTAAACTATGAATGTAGACTAACGGTCATTCTTGCTTTCAATTGTGTGCTGGGGTGTTGGGGGCGATGCGCGCACAATTGTCCTTGAGGAGAGGAGGAAAGAATGGATTTAAAGGAAACATTTGGGGCCAACAGTTTGCGTCTAAGGTCGAAAAAGCCTTGCAACATGCAGCTTCAACATTTTCAAATTTTCCAGAGAAAATCGATTTGGATATTTCGAGCACACATCCTTCCACGTTGAATAGGGACGACCAACATTTCACCAGATCAACAGGTAAACCGGGAGGAAAAATTCCAGGAATCGTCAGCGGCTTTTGCATTTGAGCTACTCCTTGAGTGACAAAAATGGCAGCACAAAAAGATATAATTAAGAACATTGAGACAACAGCTTTGCTTTCCATCTTTCTTTCTAACGTTTTTTTCCTCTCTTTTTTTTTGTTTGCTTGTTTTGGTTTAGACTCTAATTGCTTAGATGGTTTGAGATATAAAAAGAAACTTAGCAGTTATAGGATCTTGAAACAAGATGTTATTAAATCAATCGAAGAGTAACGTGTAAAAATAAATGTGTATCAAATTGTAACTCATGTGTTAATTCTTACATGAAGTTGTTTTGACTACTGTGAAATTGTAACTTATGTGTTAATTTTTTTTGGTAAAACTATAATTTATATATAAAAAAATCCAATCATAACAGTTATAAAGATGAGTTATATCGAATAAATATTGCTAGAAATTTCACTTTATTGAGAAAAAACTATTAAATAGAGAGTTCTCGAAAGATATGACATCACAATTCTCCAGCAAAAAATTACATTAAAAATTATTAGAATTCAAAGCTAACGAGTAAACTATGAATGTAGACTAACGATCATTCTTGTTTTCAATTGTGTGCTGGGGAGTTGGGGGCGATGCGAGAACAGTTGTCCTTGAGGAGAGGAGGAAAGAATGGATTCAAAGGAAACATTTGGGGCCAACAATTTGCGTCTAAGGTCGAAAAAGCCTTGCAACTAGCGACTTCAACAATTTCAAATTTTCCAGAGAAAATCGATTTGAAGATTTCGAGCACACATCCTTCCACGTTAAATAGAGACGACCAACATTTCCCCATATCAACAGGTATACCGGGAGGAAAAATTCCAGGAATCGTCTGCGGCTTTTGCATTTGAGCTACTCCTTGAGTGACAAAAATGGCAGCACAAAGAGATACAATTAAGAACATTGAGATAACGGCTTTGCTTTCCATCTTTTTTTCTAACGTTTTTTTTTTTTTTTGCTTGTTTTGGTTTAGACTCTAATTGCTTGGATGGTTTTGGATATAGGAACAAACCAAGCATTTATAGGATCTTGAAACAAGATGTTATTAAATCAATCGAAGAGTAACGTGTCAAAATAAATGTGTTTCAAATTGTAACCCATGTGTTTCAAATTGTAACCCATGTGTTAATTCTTACATGAAGTTGTTTTGACTATTGTAAAATTGTAACTCAAGTGTTAATTTTTTTCGGTAAAACTATAATTTATATGTAAAAAATCCAATCATAACAGTTATAAAAAGAGTTATTTCGGATAAATATTGCTAGAAATTTCACTTTATTGTGAAAAAACTATTAAATAGAGAGTTCTCAAAAGATATGACATCACAATTCACCAGCAAAAAATTACATTAAAAATTATTAGAATTCAAAGTTAACGAGTAAACTATGAATGTAGACTAACGATCATTCTTGCTTTCAATTGTATGCTGGGGTGTTGGTGGCGATGCGCGCACAATTGTCCTTGAGGAGAGGAGGAAATAATGGATTTAAAGGAAACATTTGGGGCCAACAGTTTGCGTCTAAGGTCGAAAAAGCCTTGCAACATGCAGCTTCAACATTTTCAAATTTTCCAGAGAAAATCGATTTCGAGATTTCGAGCACACATCCTTCCACGTTGAATAGGGACGACCAACATTTCACCAGATCAACAGGTAAACCGGGAGGAAAAATTCCAGGAATCGTCAGCGGCTTTTGCATTTGAGCTACTCCTTGAGTGACAAAAATGGCAGCACAAAAAGATATAATTAAGAACATTGAGACAACAGCTTTGCTTTCCATCTTTCTTTCTAACATTTTTTTCCTCTCTTTTTTTTTGTTTGCTTGTTTTGGTTTAGACTCTAATTGCTTAGATGGTTTGAGATATAAAAAGAAACTTAGCATTTATAGGATCTTGAAACAAGATGTTATTAAATCATTCGAAGAGTAACGTGTCAAAATAAATGTGTTTCAAATTGTAACTCATGTGTTAATTCTTACATGAAGTTGTTTTTACTATTGTGAAATTGTAACTCATGTGTTAATTGTTTTGGTAAAACTATAATTTATATATCAAATAATCCAATCATAACATTTATAAAGAAGAGTTATTTCGGATAAATATTGCTAGAAATTTCACTTTATTGAGAAAAAACTATTAAATAGAGAGTTCTCAAAAGATATGACATCACAATTCACCAGCAAAAAATTACATTAAAAATTATTAGAATTCAAAACTAACGAGTAAACTATGAATGTAGACTAACTATCATTCACTACAAGAAAACATGGTTTTCGCGACTATGGTTTGCGACTACACGTATATTCGTAAATTATGACGACTAATTAACGACTATTGTGCGACTAGGTTACGACTACATAGATAGAGTCGCAACATAGTCGGTAATTTGCGACCAAAACTATTAGTCGGAGAGTAGTCGCGTATTTACGACTAAACTACGACTACTGTTGAGTCGGAAACCTTTAGTAGTAAAGTAGTAGCAAAATTTACGACTAATCTGCGACTTTTTCGGCGGGTCGCAAACGAGTCGTTTGTTGGTCGTAAAATAACAGCATTTAACACGAGTAATTGTTGTTGTACCTACTTTTTGCGACTACAACTCGTAGTCGCACAGCAGTCGCTATGTAGTCGCAAAACAGTCTGAAAATTGTGTATAAATGAAAACTTCAGACCATCGTTTTCCTCATTCTCACAATCTCCTTTCTCTTATACAAAAAAAAACACGAAATTTTGAAGAGAAACAAATTTTTTTTATAATGCCGGGAAATTCTAATTATAGTAATTTTTGGGAGTGGATGTATAAGCGGATCGATGAAGAGACGGGAAATTTCTCGGTAGAGTTCAGCACGGGGGTGGAACAATTCATGGCTTTTGCAAATAACCAGCCTCTAGCGCAGAGCAATGGGGGTAAGTTTTACTGCCCTTGTAATGTTTGCAAGAACGAAAAATTTCTCCCGGGGACTAGAATTTGGAATCATATATATAGTAGAGGATTTATGCCAGATTATTATGTTTGGTATAAGCATGGAGAAGAAATCAATATGGATTTAGGAACGAGTTATGTTGATCCGACGCATTTAAGTGGGAGTGAAGAAGTGGGTAATGTAGTAGAAGATAGATATGTGGATATGGTGAATGATGCATTTCGTGATAACGTGAGTTTCGATGGTTATCAGAATGTAGATGAACCGGTACATAACCATTCAAATAAATTCTACGACTTGTTAGAAGGAGCGAATACTCCATTATATGATGGTTGTCGTGAAGGTCAATCGCAGTTATCCTTAGCTGCTCGAGTCATGCAAAATAAGGCAGAATATAATATGAGTGAAAAGTTAGTGGACTCGGTTTGCGGAATCTTGACAGACTATTTACCAGAAGGAAACAAGTCAACTGGTTCACATTACGAGACAGAAAAATTAATGCGCAATTTAGGTCTCCCATATCATACAATTGATGTTTGTATTGACAATTGTATGATCTTCTGGAAATAGGACGAGAAGGAGGATAAATGTCGGTTTTGTGGTGCACAAAGATGGAAGCCTAAGAACGACCGGCGTAGAACCAAAGTACCATACAGTCGTATGTGGTATCTACCTATTGCTGACAGATTAAAGAGAATGTATCAAAGTGAGAAGACTGCAGCGGCAATGAGATGGCATGCCGAGCACCAAGCAAAGGAGGGAGAAATGGGTCATCCTTCTGATGCGGCGGAGTGGAGATATTTTCAAGAGCAAAATCCCCGGTTTGCCGAAGAACCCCGTAATGTTTATCTTGGATTATGTACGGATGGGTTCAATCCATTTGGAATGTCTCGTAATCATTCGATGTGGCCTGTGATCTTGACTCCATATAATTTACCCTCTGGTATGTGCATGAATACAGAGTATTTATTTCTTACTATTATGAATTCTGGGCCAAATTATCCGCGAGCTAGTCTCGATATCTTCCTCCGACCTCTTATTGAGGAGTTGAAAGAGTTGTGGTCTAATGGCGTCGAAGCATACGATGTGTCCTTGAATCAAAATTTCAATCTAAAAGCAGTGCTAATGTGGACGATAAGTGACTTTCCGGCGTATAGCATGTTATCTGGATGGACAACCCATGGTAAATTGTCTTGTCCAGTTTGCATGGAAGATACAAAGTCTTTTTATCTACCTAAGGGAAGGAAGACGTGTTGGTTTGATTGTCACCGAAGATTTCTTCCTCATGGTCATCCACTGAGGAGGAATAAGAAAGACTTCTTAAAGGGAAAAGATGCTTCGAGAGAGTATCCACCTCCATCTTTGACAGGTGAGCAAGTTTATTATGAACGGTTGGCTGGTGTAAATCCATCAAAAACAAAGGACATCGGTGGAAACGGTCACGAAAAGAAGAAGCCGGGCTATGGGAAGCAACATAACTGGCACAAGGAAAGCATATTCTGGGAGCTGCCGTACTGGAGGGACCTCAATCTCCGTCATTGTCTTGATGTGATGCATATAGAGAAGAACTTTTTTGACAACATCATGTATACTCTTATGGGTGTGAAAGGTAAATCGAAAGATAACATAATGTCAAGATTGGATATAGAACAATTTTGTTCTCGGCCACACTTACATATTGATAGTGATGGTAAAGCTCCTTTCCTAGCCTTCACTTTGACAGAAGAAGCTAGGAAAAGTTTATTGGAATGTGTGAAACATGCAGTTAAATTCCCAGATGGTTATTCTTCAGACTTAGCTACTTGTGTTGATATGAACAACCAAAAGTTTTCAGGCATGAAGAGTCATGATTGCCATGTTTTTATGGAGCGGTTACTTCCATTTATCTTTGCAGAACTCCTAGACCGGAATGTCCACCTTGCGTTATCAGGTACTAATTGCGACTATTTCTTTAAATATATATGATTATAGTAATTTATATAGTAACCTCATGCAGTTTGAATTTATATTGTAGGGGTTGGAGCATTTTTTCGGGACTTATGTTCAAGAACTTTGCATAGAAGTTGCGTTCAAATTCTAAAACAGAACATAGTTTTAATCCTATGCAATTTGGAAAAGATATTTCCACCTTCATTTTTCGATGTGATGGAGCACCTGCCTATACATCTCCCCTACGAAGTTGAATTAGGAGGTCCTGTCCAGTATAGGTGGATGTATCCTTTTGAACGGTTTTTCAAAAAGTTGAAAGGGAAAGCAAAGAACAAAAGATATGCGGCAGGATCGATTGTTGAATCATATATCAATGACGAGATTGCTTATTTCTCAGAGCACTACTTTGCTGCGAATATACAAACGAAATCAAGGTATCTGCTAAAATCAATCACATCATGTCCACTTTGCCATTTAATTTGTATACACATGCTATGTATTTTAATGTGAATTACTTTTTCACTCATTTTGTCAGGTTAACAAGATTCAATGAAGGTGAAGTCCCCGTATATCATGTCCCTGGAGTACCTTATATATTTACTCATATAGGCCGTCCAAGTGGAGAAATGCAAGAAATATGGCTCTCAGAGAGAGACTATCAATGCGCACATGCATACGTTTTACGAAATTGTGACTATTTTCAGCCCATTGAGAGGTATATCAGTTGGCATCTCTCGCAGATTGCGTTTTAATATATATAATCCTTGTTTAATTTCTCATATTTATGTTGGTCTTGTGTAGAATGTTCGAGGAATTTATTTCTGCAAAATATCCAGGACTTTCCGAAAAAGAACTATCTGCGAAAAGAGCTGACGAATATCATTTATGGGTGAAAGAATATGTATGTCTAAAAAATATTCATAACTATGCATATATTTATACTTATATATATATATTTACACTATTTATTTATATGTATGCAGGTTACTTACTGGAATGCCACGAATCCATTTCCTACTTGGGTTCAAGAGATAGTGCATGGACCCTTGAATAAGGTCAAAACATGGCCAATGTATTTTACCAGAGGCTATTTGTTTCATACGCAGAATCACGGCGCTGGATGAAAGACATGTAACTATGGGGTCTGTGTTAAAGGTCAAAATTACACTGATGCATCTGATGAAGCGGATTTCTACGGGACTTTAAATGATATCATAGAACTCGAGTATGAGGGGATGGTCAATTTAAGAATCACACTTTTTAAGTGTAATTGGTATGACCCTGTTATCGGTAGAGGCACTCGGAGGAGCAATGGTGGTGTTGTAGACGTGCTTTCATCGAGAAAATACAACAAATACGAACCATTTATTCTAGGTACGTACTTATTAATGTCGATATCATATATATATATATATATATATATATATATATATATATATATATATATATTGATATATAACTTATATATACATTTTGTTATATAAACAGCCTCACAAGCGGATCAAGTTTGTTATATTCCGTACCCATACATAAAGAAACCGAAGCAGTTGTGGCTCAATGTTCTAAAAGTGAATCCGAGGGGAAACTTTTCAGCGGAATTATATGAAAAAAAAGAACCGACTCTTTTGCAAACAGAAAATGATGATGCTGTATTGATGACTACAATTGAAGATCTCGTACTCGACGATTTCGTACAAGGAGACCAAATAAACCTCGATTACGATGTCGGAGATGCGGAACCAGAAGATGAATTTCGGTGTAGTTTGTCGTCTTCTAATGAAGAATCAGATGACGAAGAGCCCTATTAATTAACTATGTCATTTATGTACCAATTTCGGTGTAATTTTACTTTTTCACTTATTTATCGTTTTAAGTAAAAAAAACATTAAAAAACTTGTTCTCACAAGAATTTGAACTGTGGGGGGGGGGGGGGGGGGGGGAGAGGAACTTGAGTGCGAGATTTACCAATTGGCTAAAGTAATTAATTGGTATATATCACACATAATAATTGTTAACTAGATCAGCATTTAATAATCAGAAAAAAACAAAACTTTTGTCCTCTCACCCAGCTCGAACCTTGGGGGGAGAGGAACATTTATTTGAGATTTACCAATGGGCTAAAGTAATTAATTAGTATATATCACACATAATAATTGTTAACTAGATCAGCATTTAATAATCAGAAAAAAATAAAACTTTTGTCCTCTCACCCAGCTCGAACCGTGGGGGGAGAGAACATTTATTTGAGATTTACCATTGGGCTAGAGTAACTAATTGGTATAAGTCACACATACAAATCCTTAACTAGATCTTTGTTTATTCAGATTAAAAAAAACAAAACCTATGAAACCCTAAGTCCCAAATCTCTTCGCATTTCGTCTCCTTCGTCTCCTTTCAATCGAGAAGATATTCTTCTTCCAATCTCTTCGCCTTTCATCTTCATCTTCTTCAATCTCTTCATCTTCTTCAATCTTTTCGCCTTTCATATTCATCTCTTCGCCTTTCATCTTCATCCCCTTTCAATCGAAGCACACGATGCCAGCATATAAGAACGGTGGTAAAAGCCGGAAGAAATTTGGTCCCAACGTCTCTCAGAGAGCCGGAGCTTCGTCGCGACCAGTGAACCCTTTACCGCCGCAGTACACCTTCACGCCGGCGCAACCAGTGAACCCTCTACCGCCGCAATTTCTGTCGTCACCTCCTATGAACCGTCAACCGTCAACGCCAGCAGCAACCATCAATGTCCGGGACTTTCCACCTCCGACCCAGCTCTTCCGGAGCACCTCAGAGCAACCACCCGAATGCTCTCCATCTGAAGGTCCGACAATCCATCGACAATCATCTGAACCTCAAGCGCTGCCGACTCCAAGATCTTCCAATTCGAGTGTTCCTCTGCAGAACTTCGACGGTCATAGCAACCACTCAGTCAACCACTTCGAAGATGATACGATTGACGACAATGCGCAGTTTCAAGCCGACCTCCAGGATGAGCAACTTAGGGTGCTTGAGGCGCTGCTAAGGGTGCCTAACCGGGAATCGTTTACAACGGTGTTGTCTCCGACACGCCTTCAGCTGCCAAACACCACATGGTAAGTGTTTCAATATCCTGTCTAAATTCATGTCTTAATGTGTGTAGTTTTCTTTGTCTCTGTTGATGGTTGTCGATGATGTGTGTAGTCTTTTGTGTCTCTTGTTATGGTTTGTGTCTCTAGTTATGGTTCGTAGCATTACTACAGAAACAGGAACAAATTTTTGCTTGTTAGTATTTGGGTTTTGTGTTTTGTGTCTAGTAGTTATGTGTCTAGTAGTTATGTATCTTCTGTGTCTAGTAGTTATGTTTCTTCTGTTCTTTGCGATGCTGAGGTTGCTCTCATCATCTTCTCCAATCGTGGAAAGCTCTATGAGTTTTGCAGCTCCTCAAAGTAATCACTCTCACTCTGAGTATTGATCTTTGTCTGAAGAACTTGTTTGGATAGATCACACGATCTTGATTTCTATGAACGTGTTGACTTTAATTAGACTTCTTGATTTCATATATAATTTCTAGGTTTTTTGTTGTAGTATTTAGTTTTAAGGCGTTGTTATCTCCTTTGCTTGTTGTTTCGTAGGTGAATCTTGAATTGTATTGTGCTATTGGCAGGGTAAAAGTTAGCCGACTTCCAGCTTCTTAGGTCGATTTTGTTGATTGTGTGAAAGTAAAGAATCCAAATTTTGCGATGCAATTTTGGTCAGATAATCAGGTCGTGTATTGAATAGTGATTTGATTTGAAAACTTTGTAATTGTTTGCTTCTGAAACAAAATAGAGATCGAGGTATTGAATCTTTGTAATTTTGTTCTCCTCGGATTCTTTTTATATGCCAATTCTGTAATTTTCCATGAGAATGCATCTTAGAGGTTTTTAAACTCTTTGACATAGCTTTGAGAGTTGTGTGTGGTTTCTAAATGTTATCTTAGTTACTGTTTTCTTACGAATTTTTGAATTTTTGAATCATCCCATTGGTTAGTTTACGGTCTTCTTTGTTTTGGTGTAAAGAAGATTATGTGTTAGGGAAATGTTTAGTTCATATCAGGTTTGGATTGTGTCTTCTTTGTTTAGCTGTAATTGTGAGGTTTTTAATGTTCAAGGCACTTATTTGTCTCTGTCTAGGTTTGGCCGTGACAAGGGAAAGCTGACAAGGAAGATCACCAAGGTGTTCACAAACAAGTTTGATGGTCCATACTACAGTTGGACTGTTGTGCCTCGGGATAGACAGGAAAGGTACTTCGTCGAGTTCGCGGTAAGCATTTCTCTTCTGTCCATGCTATTCTATGCCTTTCTTTCTATTCTGTCCACTAACTTGAATCACACTTCTCTTGTAGAAAACGCACACCTGGGATCCCTTAATCTCAGGGGTAGTACAACAATATTTCGAGAGGATTTGTCAAAGACGAATGAAGGATATGGTAAGCACCGTGAGGACTTCTCGACAGCGACCACACTGGATTAACCCAACTCTCTGGACAACAATGACAGAGTGTTGGGACACTGAAGAAGCTCGAGAGAGGAGTAAGACTACATCCGCTGCTCGGAAATCTGACCGTAAAGGCCTTGGTGTGCACAAGCACGTATCAGGCCAAAAGTCATATCAACAAATCCAACAAGAAATGGTAAGTGTAAATTCACTATCTAATACTTTTGCAACTTTCTATTATGTAACAAATTTATATGTTACATTTTCAGGAAGAGGTATTGGGAAGACCGGTTAGTATCGGTGAGGTTTTTGTGAAGACTCACACAAAATCAGATGGGACGTTTGTTGATCTGAAGGCTGAGAGGATCGCCCAAACTTACGAGAAGAACTTGCAAGCTAGGATGCAAGAGATCGGGCCTGAAACTTCAGACGGTAGGTCGCAGCAGCGAGAGCTTACCACAGAGGACTACAACGACCTCTTTCTTCAGGTAAATACATGTTATCTTTGTCATCTTTTGCGTTTCATAAATATATGTTTTATTTATGCAGTCAACTTTCACGGATGAAAGAGGCAGGCCATTTGGAATAGGAAGCCTCGCAGAGTCTCATGTTGGTGGAAAACGCAAGTTCGAGGATAGCTCTTCATCGTTTCAAGCTCTGCAAGACAAGTTGGAAGAAGCTCAACGCCAAATAGAAGAACAAGCTGCTTCTAACGCTCGGCGTGAGGCAGAGCTTACCCAACTTGCAGCTGACAACCAAAGCAAGCTTACCCAACTTGCAGCGGACCATAAAGACAAGTTCGAGCATTATTCACTGGTGGAAAGGTATCTTCGTGAAACCGATCCAAATTTTCTGGACTTCATGGCTTCTCAATCTGGTCGGCAGCATGATTCTACACCCTAGTCTATCATTTTATTTCATGTATTTGAACTTTAGAACATTAAGTTTTCTTTGTATTGGTTTGTACTTGATATGTTAAAATAATGTATGATGATTTCTTTGTATTAATTAATGTTTCTTTCATTTTAACGTGTGTAGTCTTCTTATTAGTTTGCATATGATTTCCAAATTGCTAGGTAATACAAATATGGTACAGTATTACCATTTTGAATTTCGTCATTAAAATCAGTCGTTATGTAGTCGCAAATCAGTCGCTATAGAGTCGCAACTCAGTCGTAAACGATGACCAAATCACTATTTCGATGAACATGTTAGTCGCAAATGAGTCGCTAATACAGACGCTTATTAGTCGGTTATTAGTCAGGACTTAGTCGCACAATTTCACGACTCTTTAACGACTACAGCAAAACGACTTCCACACGACACAATATTTAGTCGCATATTGGTCGTTAATTTAGTCGGTATATGGTCGCATATATTTACGACTGATTTGCGACTGAATTATGTAATCGCACCGAAGTCGGAAATCAGTCGGAAATTTACGACTGATCTGCGACTACTAGTTTTTACGACTTAGCATTTCCGACTATGTCACTTAGTCGTAATGTAGTCGTAAAACCAGTTTTAGCGACTACATTACGACTGTTTATGTAGTCGCGAAAACCTTGTTTTCTTGTAGTGATTCTTGCTTTCAATTGTGTGCTGGGGAGTTTGGGGTGATGCGCGAAAAAATGTCCTTGAGGAGAGGAGGAAAGAATGGATTCAAAGGAAACATTTGGGGCCAACAATTTGCGTCTAAGGTCGAAAAAGCCTTGCAACATGCAACTTCAACATTTTCAAAATTTCCAGAGAAAATCGAATTGGAGATTTCGAGCACACACCCTTCCACGTTGAATAGAGACGACCAACATTTCACCATATCAACAGGTAAACCGGGAGGAAAAATTCTAGGAATCGTCAACGGCTTTTGCATTTTAGCTACTCCTTGAGTGACAAAAATGGCAGTACAAAGATATACAATTAAGAACATTGAGACAATAGCTTTGCTTTCCATCTTTCTTTCTAACGTTTTTTTCTCTTTTTTTTGTTTTGTTTGCTTGTTTTGGTTTAGACACTAATTGCTTGGATGATTTGGGATATAAGAAGAAACCTAGCATTTATAGGATCTTGAAACAAGATGTTATTAAATCAATCGAAGAGTAACGTGTCAAAATAAATGTGTTTCAAATTGTTACCCATGTGTTTCAAATTGTAACCCATGTGTTAGTTCTTACATGAAGTTGTTGTGACTATTGTGAAATTGTAACTCATGAGTTAATTTTTTTTGGTAAAACTATAATTTATATATAAGAAAATCCAATTATAACAGTTATAAAGAGGTGTTATTTCGAATAAATATTGCTAGAAATTTCACTTTATTGAGAAAAAACTATTAAATAGAGAGTTCTCAAAAGATATGACATCACAATTCACCAGCAAAAAATTACGTTAAAATTTATTAGAATTCAAAGCTAAAGATCTAACTATGAATGTAGACTAACGATCATTCTTGCTTTCAATTGTGTGCTGGAGAGTTTGGGGTGATGCGCGAACAGTTGTCCTTGAGGATAGGAGGAAAGAATGGATTCAAAGGAAACATTTGGGGCCAACAAATTGCATATAAGGTCGAAAAAGCCTTGCAACATGCGACTTCAACATTTTCAAACTTTCCAGAGAAAATCGATTTGGAGATTTCGAGCACACACCCTTCCACGTTGAATAGAGACGACCAACATTTCACCATATCAACAGGTAAACCGGGAGGAAAAATTCCAGGAATCGTCAGCGGCTTTTGCATTTGAGCTACTCCTTGAGTGACAAAAATGACAGCACAAAGAGATACAATTAAGAACATTGAGACAATAGCTTTGCTTTCCATCTTTCTTTCTAACATTTTTTCCTCTTTTTTTTTTGTTTGCTTGTTTTGGTTTAGACTCTAATTGCTTGGATGGATTGGGATATAAGAAGAAACCTAGCATTTATAGGATCTTGAAACAAGATGTTATTAAATCAATCGAAGAGTAACATGTCATAATAAATGTGTTTCAATTTGTAACCAATGTGTTTCAAATTGTAACCTACGTGTTAATTCTTACATGAAGTTGTTTTGACTATTGTGAAATTGTAACTCATGTGTTAAATTTTTTTGGTAAAACTATAATTTATATATCAAAAAATCCAATCATAACAGTTATAAAAAGAGTTATTTCGGATAAATATTGCTAGAAATTTTACTTTATTGAGAAAAACTATTAAATAGAGAGTTCTCAAAAGATATGATATCACAATTCACCAGCAAAAAAATTACATTAAAAATTATTAGAATTCAAAGCTAACGAGTAAACTATGAATGTAGACTAACGATCATTCTTGCTTTCAATTGTGTGCTGGGAGTTGGGGGCGATGCGCGAACATTTGTCCTTGAGGAGAGGAGGAAAGAATGGATTCAAAGGAAACATTTGGGGCCAACAGTTTGCGTCTAAGGTCGAAAAAGGCTTGCAACATGCGGCTTCAACATTTTCAAATTTTACAGAGAAAATCGATTTGGAGATTTCGAGCACACATCCTTCTACGTTGAATAGAGACGACCAACATTTCACCATATCAACAGGTAAACCGGGAGGAAAAATTCTAGGAATCGTCAACGGCTTTTGCATTTGAGCTACTCCTTGAGTGACAAAAATGGCAGCACAAAAAGATACAATTAAAAACATTGAGACAACAGCTTTGCTTTCCATCTTTCCTTCTAACGTTTTTTCCTCTTTATTTTTTGTTTGCTTGTTTTGGTTTAGACTCTAATTGCTTTGATGGATTGGGATATACGAAGAAACCTAGCATTTATAGGATCTTGAAACAAGATGTTATTAAATCAATCGAAGAGTAACATGTCAAAATAAATGTGTTTCAAATTGTAACCCATGTGTTTCAAATTGTAACTCATGTGTTAATTCTTACATGAAGTTGTTTTGACTATTGTAAAATTGTAACTCAAGTGTTAATTTTTTTCAGTAAAACTATAATTTATATATAAAAAATCCAATCATAACAGTTATAAAAAAGAGTTATTTCGGATAAATATTGCTAGAAATTTCACTTTATTGAGAAAAAACTATTAAATAGAGAGTTCTCAAAAGATATGACATCACAATTCACCAGCAAAAAATTACATTAAAATTATTAGAATTCAAAACTAACGAGTAAACTATGAATGTAGACTAACGATCATTCTTGCTTTCAATTGTGTGTTGGGGAGTTGGGGGCGATGCGCGAACAGTTGTCCTTGAGGAGAGGAGGAAAGAATGGATGCAAATGAAACATTTGGGGCCAGCAGTTTGCGTCTAAGGTCGAAAAAACCTTGCAACATGCGGCTTCAACATTTTCAAATTTTCCAGAGAAAATCGATTTGGAGATTTCGAGCACACATCATTCCACGTTGAATAGAGACGACCAACATTTCACCATATCAACAGGTAAACCGGGAGGAAAAATTCCAGGAATCGTCAGCGGCTTTTGCATTTGAGCTACTCCTTGAGTGATAAAAATGGCAGCACAAAGAGATACAATTAAGAACATTGAGACAACAACTTTGCTTTTCATATTTCTTTCTAACGTTTTTTCCTCTCTTTTTTTTTTTGCTTGTTTTGGTTTAGACTTTTATTGCTTGGATGGTTTGGGATATAAGAAGAAACTTAGCATTTATAGGATCTTGAAACAAGATGTTATTAAATCAATCGAAGAGTAACGTGTCAAAATAAATGTGTTTTAAATTGTAACTCATGTGTTAATTCTTACATGAAGTTGTTTTGACTATTGTGAAATGTATTTTGTTTAAGCTTTGAAACGGGAGACATAAGTAGTATACTGTTTTTT
Source organism: Eutrema japonicum (assembly GCA_030161315.1). Classification (NCBI taxonomy): domain Eukaryota; kingdom Viridiplantae; phylum Streptophyta; class Magnoliopsida; order Brassicales; family Brassicaceae; genus Eutrema; species Eutrema japonicum. The sequence continues at coordinate 45,447,811 of BSQW01000001.1, forward strand.
TTTTTTGATTACCTAGGCTGTCCGGTCGACATTCGACTGGAGAGATGGGGACTGGCTACCACATGCCAAACCAGTAAGACTTCGCGCCTCACGACTATTGCCTAAAGTGAGTTGGCTCAACTGACAAAGCCTTCTCACGGGTTTTCAACTGGGCCGAAACCCAGTGCCAGCTTCCACACACGTTTGTTACCTTGTTTCGAGTATCTGCGCCAGGGGAGAATCGAACTCGGGTGGGAGTATACCATTTACCTAGCCGCCTTCCTCCGACCGACCACTCGACCAATCCCGTGTGGGCTAGAAAAATATTTTTAATATTTTCCTTACCAAGGGACTCAAATCTAGGGTCTCCCACTCACAATGATAGGGGTACCACTAGACCGCGAGCCTCGTCGCCTGTTTTTTTCTTTTAAATCCAGGTTTAGCGATTTGGTTCCAAATCCGGCTGATGTAGCTTGACCGGGCCGGTCCAAGTTGGTATGTTGGATACTATCACAAACGTACACAATATAGTAAAAGGTTATGAATCACACCTATTTTCTGTTTTCAGTAATGAGAACAATTTTTTCACTGCCCTCTTTAAAACTTTCATCATAAACCGGACGTAAACTGTTTTTTTTTTTAACAGCTGAACCGGACATAAACTTGTTTTTATCTGCACTGCACTGCTTCAAAAATACCAATATATATATATATATACTAAAACCTTAAATTTGTTTTTTTTTTGTTTACCAAAGGTTTAACCTTAAATTTCGAAGAACAAAAAAGAGAGAAACGATATATGTGTAATATGTATGTCTTTATGCAATTTGGCCTTTGAGAGCATGTTCAATGGGGGTTCTAAATAGAAGAGTTCTAAAAAATTATAATGATATATAATTGATAAATATTGGAGAGGTTCTAAAAAGAAGAGAGAAGGGTTCTAAAGTTAGAACTTTTAGATACAGATTCTAAAAATTAACATACAAAATGTTGGAGTTCTAAAAGGTGAGGTTCTAAAAATTTTAGATACCCATTTTTAGAACCTCACCATTTGACATGCTCTGAGAATCTATAACTCGTCGTTTGTGCACAGTGAATCCTATTTTTTGGATCCCATGATAAGATCCAGCCTCGACTAGTGTGTACTTTTTATATACTATAGGATTTAGCCTTTTTCTACATATATAATTTTGTTTGTTAAAGACATATAAATGCTGACAAAAAAAAAGACATAAATATCTCCCCGTATAAAAAAATAAAGTTTCGAACTGTTACCGCAATTTTTTTTTTTTTGTTGACGTCTGAAATCTTTTTTTTATTATAGATTTTGAAGAAATATTACAAAAACAAATTTTCAACTGACAATATATCCGTTCCACAAGAATCCACACAGACTGGACCCACACTGAACGGCTTTTTTTGCACCACGCTGAAAATTTCCTTATAAGCTTGTCTCCATTAATAACCTGCATAAATAACATCTTCTGGGAATTAAAACTCAAACTTCCTGATGTAAAAGTATTAATTAACCTTTAGTCGACCACTGAACTAAGGGACTTCTACCAATTTTTACTTATATATAGATTTTTACTTATATACAGATTTGTTTTTAAAAACTGCTGAAAGAATCTCAACTAAACCCAAAAAGGGTTGGTTGGTTAAAATAAATTAAAAGAATAGTGTTAGTTGGAGTGTAGAAACCCCATGCTTATATTAATATATATATACATTTTAAATGCCATCCCACGTGAAATAATTTTATATTACATCGAAGTTTTGATTCAATTTTTTGTTTTCTGCCTGTTCTTTCTCTATCCTTATTTCTTAAGATAAATAAGCTAAATTACTAGACCACCTAATACCTCCAAGGAAATAGTGGTTTGTAAGACAAAAATATCAAATGTGAGACTCTTGTCTTGTTTTTAGTTAAATAATACATTTATGTTTAGATGTTTTAATTTGTGGACTCTGCGTGTACGTATAATTGAATTTATTATTGTAAATAGTATATGCATGTCACAACATATCTATATATGAGTAAGATTGAATTAACGTTTTTTGTGGTATAGTTACTTTTAATTAACGTTTTCACATGTGTTGGAATATATATATATATATATATATAGGTTGACCGTTTTATCCGTACCCAAACTCAAACTTGAACCCGATCAGAATTAGACTAATACCCGGACGGATTAGGGTCTAAGTACTTCGGCTTTCGGGTAATACCTGAACCGAACCAAAACCCGAACTATAAACATGAATTACCCGAAATAGCCAATTAACCCTTTTGTTATATCTAGAACTGAGCGTTTTAACCGTACCCAAACCCGACCAATTTATGGATTTATTTTGTTGAATTATGGGGACTTGTTTACGAGTATTTCGGATTTTGATCATAGTATAGATAAAAATATATGAACTTATCCGAAACAATAGTTATTTCGGTTATATAACTGAATCCGAACCGAATCCGATTAGTACCGAACCCAACCCGATGGTATAAAATACCCGAATGGGTTTTCTAAACCTAAACCCGAAGATCCGAAAACCTAAAATACCCGACCCGAACCCAAAGTTGGACCCGAACGCCCAGCCCTATAACTTACAAATAATATTTTATAGCAAAAAAAAAGAAAGAATTATCGTGTCTCGTCTTTAACCGCGAACTTAAAGCATACATTTGAAACAACAACACAATTAAATTATTTCTTTGGTACTATGATACCCTCTTTTTCGGGAAAAGGGTTTTCTTCTTCGATATATTCACCTTGATTCTATCTAGGGATTTAATTCTTTCACCTTATTATGGGGCAACAAAAAAAAACATTTAAAACTAGTTTTTTTCTTCACGATCAATATTTTATAATTATGAACCGAGATATATTTTTTTACTTAATCAAATAATAAAAATGGATGAATCGATGTAAAATTACATGAATGATAAAATACAAGTTCTGATAAAACACCCGTGAATAGACTAGATAATCCAAAAACACTAGTATTATTTTATTATAATTTTCTTTTATGGATATTTAAGTAAAATAAAGCGTACCCATTTCACACTTCACAGTGACTTTGTTACATGCATTGATCATCTAGCAAAAAGAAACCCTTTTTCTTTAGTTTCCAAATACTAAGCAATCTCTTCTTTCTTTTTTTCTTACCTTTTTTTTTCTTGGCTTTTTCTTCTCCCCTGATAGAAACTTTTTTCAGTCAAAATTTACGAGCTTTAAAGTAAACCTTCCACTAAGGTTTATACATATACACAATCCTCATATTAATATACATTCACACACTTTCTTTTCTCTCTCTCTCTCTTCTCTTCTCTTCGCTCCTCTCTTAACTTGGTCTAAAATGGCATCAAAAGGAAAGAAACCAATAAGAAGAACAACTGCAAGAAGAAGAAGAAGAAGAAGAATCAAGAACCCATCTTCTCCATGTAGTATCAATAGTGACGTCACTTCGACGTCATCATCTACTTCAATCTCCTCGACCGCCACGTCAACATCGCCGATTCTTCCAGCCAGTGGATGTTGTACTCCGAAATCTAAGAAGTCACGAATACCGGAGATGCTGACGTGTCCGCCGGCGCCGAAGAAGCAAAGGATGGTGCAAAACTGCGCTTTGAGGAGGAGACAAATCGCTTTCTTTGCTCCTCCAGATGTAGAGCTCTTCTTCGTTTTCGCACTTGGTCAACAAATCAATAAATAAGTTAAGTTAATAATTAGGGTTTTGTGGTTATTATCATGGTAAGATCAATATCTCAAGTTTCTAGATTCAAATACAATAATATTGAAAGTATATTATAGAGAGTGTAGTGTGATGTTTTTGCTTTTTTTTGTTTCTTATTTTGCTTTTTTCCCTCCTTGGTTATTTTTTTAGGGGATAATTTTGGACTAGGTGGGTTTGAATTTGTGGTAGGGTATTAATAATCAAATACCCTATCCCTTTTTTAATTAGTTATTTTGTAATTTTTAATGTTTTATGTAGTTGAATGATGCTTGCTAACATTTCAGGCTTGTTAGCTTTAATTTGCAGTTTTGTTTGTATTTTGGTTTAAGTTAATAACGCGAGTTGGAATATCGTTTTTACATACTTTATTGGTTTTACTCATTAATTTATTCATAATCTCATAAAAAAACAAATTCCACAAAAAGTTCTTCTGAAATGTATTTCCTTTTTTATTATATAGGTACATGAAAAAGTCATGAAATACACCATTTTTATCAGAGTGATCATGAGCTCTAATTCAAAACTTTTGATCCGAATTCAAAACATGTTAAGTTACCGAAAAGAAAAAGTTCATATAGCAAAAAAAAATATTCGATGCAGAATATTTGCATACAAAGGTTTTGGATATATAATCCAAAGTTAAGAAAGATTCAACTATTCCGTAGTTGGATTTAAAGTTTATAAAAGTTGAGAAATTACTGTGAAAATCTATTTGGAAATTAAAGAAATTGTGCTGTAATTATATATAAAAAGTTGAATTCAGTTAGTGAAAAATATATATTTATATTTATGGAAATGTTTAAGGGATGGCCAAAGTGTCGGAGCAGACGATAACATATTCGAAGGGAATCCAATGAAAGGACTCGTGCGGCTTTTTTCATCAATTTTTTTAACGAATGTATAGAATTATATCTATAAATAGAGTAGGTAAGAAGACGACACAATAGCTATGATAGTATTTTTCATAATTTAATAATTCGTTTCCCAATCATTTATTTATTTTCGATTTGTAGCTATAATATTATCTTCAGAATTCAATAATGTGGATAAATCATTGAAAATTATGAGCTTACACCCTTCCGTGCATTATTTATTCGTTTCTACGTGTCACTTTTGAATGTACAACATCGATGGAAAAACCTCAAGTTTTTTTCTTGTTTTTTTTTCAAAACTTGAATGAAAACGAAATTTATTATTGAACTTATCAAGTTATTTTTACATTCTATCATTTTACACTCTGATACAAACTAGTCTATTGTCGACATACTAAAATATAGTTATAAGGCTTTTAAGAAAACATATTTTTTTTCATATACTTTAGCCATGCCTTAAACAACAAAGTGACAAACATATATACCCTTCGTCTCTTAACGGAGTTCTTCCATTGGTTATATAATGTTTTTTTTTATTTTTATCATAAGTAGGTACGTTGTTTTTTTTTTGGGTCTGATAAAGAGTTTTCTATTAAATTGCAAGGAAATTAAATTACAAGGCTTTAACATATATAGAAATCAAGAAAGTAATTTGAGATAGAGATAAACATACAAATAACTAGGACATCAAATTCTACGAGAGTAGTGAAAGTTAGTGATTAAATATGTTAGTTGGTCATGTGTACGCTTCAAATGACAAGAAAATCTGAATTTCTTCAAGGTTCAGGGATTAGTCTGAGTTTTGGTTTGAGATTTCACGATTATTAAAAAAAGAAAGAAAAAAAAGTTAGAGAAACAATAACTCGCTTAAAAACTTTAATATTGTGGCTTCAATGACCATGACTTCTACGGCTACGGTTTTCGCGTCCACTAAAAATAATCCAATTGTTCTCACACTGGCTCAAATGGTCGAGGCAGATAAGATTGTTCTGGGATCCTTTGGTTCAAGTAGTTGCAGGTAGTTGGCTTTGGAAACGCTTGCTCAAACATCATATCGTGAGACCATTCCTTGTTTGCAACATTGCCTCGGGAAAAACAGCTCACTTTTTGCATGACAATTGGACATCCCTTGGTCCATTAATTGATCTCACTGGCTCAAATGGTCCGCGAGTTACGGGTATTGGCAGGATGGCAACTGTGTTTGAAGCGCAAGTGAATGGAGTCTGGCTGCTGCCTAGAGGTAGACACCCGATCGATCACATTCCTATTATGTGCCTGCCTGCCACCTTTGTCTACTCTCTCAGCTGATGATTACTTCCAGTGGAGAAACACTCTCAACAGCCAGAGCCAGGTAACTTTTCATCATCTAAGTCATGGTGAATGGTTCGACTACGTACAATTCTCAACCTCTCCTCCACCTCCCAATTAGTGGCTGGTTTGTTATTCTCTACCTTCACGCGAGTTGTTAAAATTGTTGTTTATTAAGCATGTTGCTTTGTTTTTCACATCCCCCTCTCAACATGTAACTTTTCTGGTTTATTATTACTCTTCATGTAAGTTTCAAACAATATCCCTTGAGAAGGGGAAGCTGAGAGTAATAAAAATATGGGAAAATTGCCTACAAATTCACGAATTTACAAATTATGGTCAATAAAAGCATCAACTCTAGAGTCGGCCATTTAAATCATCATATTATATTGATTTTAAAATTTAAACCCGAACTTTTGTTGACTCGGCCAAAAAAAGCATGACGTTAAATCCATTAACGGAGTTCAGAAACGGGGTTACTACTCCGTTTAAACCCAAAATTAAATGAAACTACGTCGTTTTGATATTATAAAAAAAAACCCAACACTAAAGTCACGTCATCTTCTTCTTCTTATCCTGCGTGAAACCCAACACTAAACCCAAAATTTATAAGTTGGTGCTTTTTTAGACAATTTTCCCATAAAAACATATTCTAGGTAAAAAAAAAAACAATAATCCAATTTTTTTGATTTTTGAATTAGCTTGAGGTAAACATACTTATATGATGATAATATAAAGCACGTATTCGTATTTTCGTGCAAGGAAGATCTCGCACGTGTGCATGTTATCAGACACGTACAAACAAAAACCCAATTAGGTAAAGCAACAAATCACCTTGGAATGAGGGTTTGATTTGAGTCCATAAATTTCTTTTGGTTTTCTCTTTTTGTCTTTGTATTATTTAATTAGACGTCGTCCCAAAATTAGTTGTATTTAAATTCACAAAAATCATTAAAGATTTAAAGCATCAAATAAAATAAAATATTTAATAAGTACTTGCTAAGATAATCGAGCAATCAAAGGTAAATCGAGCAATCAAATGTCAATGATGATTAAACTTTTAAAGAATCTTAGGTTGCAATCTCCCCCACAAACAAACACAAATATTGGGTACGTATGTAGATAAGTAGATTCATACGATGGGGCCGATGGGCTGTAATAAGATAAGTATGTTAGCCGTTAAGGCCCATTCTAGTTGAACTAAATTAAATTACAGTTGCCGAAACAAAATATAACTTCAACGATCAAACACAAAAAATAATTGAGAAATTAGGTGAGATGACACAATCTCATAACCAAATTAAAAAAAAAACAAAAAAAAACAAATATTATATTCACTAGGACGGGGTGGTAAAAGACATTTCATCTCATTTATTACTTCAGACCATGTTATCTACTATCCACCATTGCGAATTTAGATCTGAAACTTTTTTCCCAACTTTAGTTACTTTACCAATTTCGGTTCAAATTCTGGTTTTCTACCCAATTAACTCTAAATTTATTCTAATTTGTAGTGGACACAATTTGGAATTGTAAAATATTTAGCTTTTTTGGGTTATCATTCTTATTTAGAGAATTTTTAAATTCATCTTCTAAAATATGGCTTTTTTATAAAGAAAAAAACTTTTCCGATTTCTTTCATTCTTTGCAATATTTTTTTTTTGTATCTTGATTAGAGAATTTTTATCCATTTAAAACCAATTTTATTTAATAGTCCCTCTGTTTTTTATTAGTAGATGTTTTAGAAAAAACAAATTGTTTCAAAAAGATAGATTTTTTAAAGTTTTATATGCATTTTTTATTAGTTAATGATGATGAATTGTAAACTTCAAGAAAAATAATTAAGTTTATTGAATTACTATTGGTTTAGAGTTATAGAAAATTGTTAATCACAAAAAATCAAAAAGGTAGATTTGGTTTAATATTCTAAATTTTTTATATATTTTGAAAACTAACACATGTTTAAAAAACTTTGAAAACTAACCTTTTTAACATCTAAAATTACCAAAATACCCAAGATAAATCAATTAAATTTTTTCTTGTTTTAAAATCTAATTATATTTATTGTCGATTAATTAAAAAATGAATAAACATATATTGATTAAAATAAGAATTAAAAAAATAATGAATGTGAAAAATTGATTATTTTGTGAGTTGAAACTTAAAAAAAAAGATTTTAATTGGATATTCTTAAGTTTATATCTAAATATAATTGTTTATAAGAATCTATTTGTGTATATCTAAAAACAATTGTTTATATCTAAATATAAATTTTAATTAAAATAATTTATTTTGTTCTAGTAGATATATATCTATATAATATTATTATTGAATATTTATTTTATAATATATATTTATTCCGAAAAATAACAAAGAAAACTAATTATTGTATTTGTATATTCCCAAAATTCAAGATGGGTATAATTATCTTTTTATCTATAGTAAATGTTAGTTTTCAAAGTTTTTTAAACATGGGTTAGTTTTCAAAATATATAAATTTTTTTATCCCCTAAAAGGATTCATTTATAATCAAAATTTAATATGTGTTTTTAATTTGTGTGAAAATTTTTAAAAAATTATTAATAAAAAACAGAGGGAATAATAATAATTAATTAACATATATATTGAACCTCCGTTTAATCTGAATCCTATCTCTAACGTTTAATCTCCGTCTTCGTTTCTCCTCCGAACGCTGCCATGTCTTGGAGTTTTGAGGGTCAGATCGTCGAGCACATTGTCCTTTTCAAGGTCATGGATGACGTTGACTCCGGCAAGATCGACGCCATGGTCAACGAACTCAACAAACTAGCCACAATCGACCAAGTGCTTTACCTCTCCGCCGGTCCTATCCACCGTCTCAGATCCGCCGCCTCCGCCTTCACTCACGTCCTTCATAGCCGGTACAGATCCAAGGAAGATCTAAGCGCGTACGTTGCACATCCCGATCACGTTCGCGTCGTGGAGGAAACGATGCCGATCTGGGAAGACGTCATGGCCGCTGATTGGATCGCCGATCAAGTCCCCGGAACCCTAACTCCGCCTCCAGGATCGGCTGCTAAAATCACGTTACTCAAGGTGAGAGAGAACGTCCCCGAGGAGGCGAAAACGGAGATTATGGAAGTGATTAAGGAGAAATCTGCAGGGATTGATCAGATCACCGTGGGGGAAAACTTCTCTCCGGTTAGAGCAAATGGTTTCTCGATTGCATCGGTTGCGTATTTTAGGGATTTGGGTGAAATGGAGTCTCACAAGGAGTTGGTGAAGGGAAAGGTTGGTGATTATCTCGATGATACCATTGTTGTTGAGTTCGTGTTGCCTTCTTCTTCTTCATAAAAAAGATCAAATTTCATTTTCTTCGAGACTCAATTGTTACGGTCTAATAATAATATTTGCAAAAATCCGACCAAGATTTTCTTTGTTTGCGATTTACCATCCGTGTTGCTTCAAAATATAGTGTCCAGATTTCTAGAATGTTGCTCTGCTTAGTTGTAACTTGTAACAAGAAACAGGAACAGAGCTTCGATTCTGATAACGGGACATATTGTCTGGATTTGGAACAATGATGATGATCAAGACTTGCTCACGATAGAAGCAGCAAGCATAAACCACAGGTTGCAACTTTAACAAATCGATATTTATAAACAAAAATTGGTTTGATTGTGGTTAAGTTTTGGTTTTCTTGGTTACGGTTTCTTTTCCAATCTACTACAAAACCAGTTATATTATAAACTAAATCGGCAAAACAAACCCGACCTAAACGACTCAAATCCTTCCGTTAGAAGCGTAAACGGAAGATAAAAACGGCGTCAGTTTATACCTTTGGAAACGACAAAAACGTCAACGTTTGTAGGTAATACCAAAAAAAGCCCTAAAAAAAACCCTAGCAACTGGAACAATGGTCTGGATTCAACCGGATCGAAGTAAACTCGTTACCACGTTTCTTTGGTTCTGTAAGACAAGGAAGAGGAAGAAAAAACCCAAAACCAAAATTAGTCCTCCAAGCATAGAGGATCAATATTTTACCACTCCTCCAAGCTTCTAAGTCCTGTTTCTTCTTTTCTCTCTCAATCGCTAACCATCCGTCGATTAATTTGCTCTTCTCTTTTCAACTTCTTCATCGAATTTCCACTGTAATTTCCGTTGGATTCGAGCTTCAGCTTCAAGACATAGTTTGCTAGCTGGTTACAGAACTTCGCTTTCACGGCTTTCTCTTTGCTTGTTCCTTTCGTGGGTCGCTGGTAAGTTTTGATCTTTTCGTTTCTAGTTATCGATAAAGTTGGATTTTTTAATGAAAAATCTCGCACAGTGATTTTGAGGGGGGAATTAGTTCGTGTGTTAGAGGAGTTTAGCCTGTTAGCTAATGGGTTTTGGGCGTTTCAATTTCGTGAAGAAGAATTGTATCGCTCGTGATTGAATCGCAGTTATTATTTTTGGAAGAAATTCGCCGTTTTTGCTTCTTTGTCTCGTGAATAACAGTAAGGGAATTGAGTTTGATCAAGGTCCATTGTTTGTGCAACGGTTGCGTAAATGTTGTTTCGGCCTTCTCGATTGAGTCTAGATTACTCTCTACTCTGTGTTTGAGTGCTTTACTGCTTTCTCATATCGCAATTTTTCTTTGCTAAGCACTTACTGCATTGTGCATAGATTCTGCTAGTGCGAAAAATGTTTGTGTTGAATAAGAAAGGAAATGTTTTTATTAAATAGTAATCTGAGTGTGAAGCAAAGGTTAGGCGTGTAATTGATATCTCCGGACACTTTCCGCTTCTTCTCTATCGTCAAACCTCGAAAGCTGTCTTTGAGAAAACTACATCTGACATCTCTCGATTCTCGCGGAAAGCTTTAACGGAGAGTGGAGAATTATGGCGGCATCCAAAGGAGGCGATTGGAAAAACGGAGGAGCTTTGGATGACGAGAATCTCATCTTTGAAACGACCAAAGGGATCAAACCCATCACGAGTTTCGATGACATGGGGATGAATGACAAAGTTCTTCGCGGCGTTTACGACTACGGTTTCAAGAAACCATCCGAGATTCAGCAGAGAGCTGTGATGCCGATTCTCAAAGGACGCGACGTTATCGCTCAGGCTCAGTCTGGTACAGGGAAGACTTCCATGATTGCGATCACCGTCTGCCAAATCGTCAACACTTCCTCCAGAAAGTATGCCTCTTTTTACCCTGAGATTAAAAAAAGCAAACTTTAATTCAGATGAGGAACACTTACTTAAGGCTGCAAAATTTGTTTTTTTTTTCTGCTGTACTAATCTTCTTGGAACTACATGGTCAATGATTTTGCTTCATGATTAAGATGAGGAACACTTACTTAAGGCTGCAATATCTGTTTTTCTGCTTTACTAATCCACTTTGTATTACATCCTTTATGATTTTTCTTTGTAATTAAGATGATGAACACTTTACTAACCCACTTACATGGTTATGATTTTGCTTCATGATGAAGAAGAGGAACATTTACTTAAGGCTGCATTATCTATTTTTCTGCTTTATTAATCCACTTTGTATTACATGCTTTATGATTTTACTTCATGATTAGGACAGGGAAGCCTTACTTAAGGTTGCGTGATATTTTTCTTCTGATTTACTAATCAACTTGGTATTCTTTTCGGTCTCAAGGATTCAGGTCTTGGTCTTGTCTCCATCAAGGGAATTGGCTTCACAAACAGAGAAGACGATACAGGCTATTGGAGTGCATACCAATATTCAGGCACATGCATGCATTGGTGGCAAAAGCATTGGAGATGACATCAAGAAGCTGGAGCGCGGTGTACATGCTGTGTCCGGGACACCTGGTCGAGTCTATGATATGATAAAGAGAGGAAGCTTACAAACCAAAGCTGTTAAACTTTTGATTCTGGATGAGTCAGATGAAATGCTGAGCAAAGGTTTGAAAGACCAGATTTATGACGTTTACAGATCTCTTCCACACGATATTCAGGTTTCAATCTCAATTGTTCGAATAGTAATAATTGGTTAATAATAGTTTCTTGGCTGTTTGTTACTCTAAATCGTATACAATTCGGTTACATAGGTTTGCTTGATTTCTGCTACACTTCCTCAAGAGATTTTGGAGATGACAAACAAGTTTATGAAGCGCGATGAATTGACTCTTGAAGTAAGTGTTTCTTCTGCCGTTTTTATGCTTAACTCTTAATTTAACCATGAATTACAACGTTTAGTTTTCACTTTTCAGGGAATCAAACAATATTATGTTGATGTTGGGGAAGAAGAGTGGAAATTCGATACGCTTTGCGATCTTTATGGGAGACTTGTTATTAATCAAGCTATTATCTTCTGCAACACAAGAAAAAAGGTAAAAACAGTTATTTGTGTTGTTAAGCTTTGGTCCCTACTCCTTAAATCTTATGTCGCTAATCTTAAAGCTATGATCTGCATTTTAAATATAAGGTGGATTGGCTTACTGAGAAGATGAGGAGAAGTAATTTTATAGTCTCATCAATGCATGGAGACAAACATCAAAAGGAGAGAGACGAAATCATGAACCAATTCCGGTCTTTTAAAAGCCGTGTTTTAATCGCCTCAGATGTATGGGCACGAGGGATCGATGTTCAAACAGTATGATCTCTTTCTCTCTGTATTTAACTTATCAATGTCTGAAAAATGATTTTGAAACAACAAACGTTATGTATCAGGTTTCTCATGTCATCAATTATGATGTACCAAACAACCCGGAGCTCTACATTCATCGCATTGGACGAGCTGGTCGTTTTGGTCGCGAGGGTGTTGCGATTAACTTTGTGAAAAATTCTGACATGAAGACTCTTCGGGATATCGAGCGGTACTACGCTACTCGAATCCGTGAGATGCCTGCTGATCTTGCCTAAAGACTTTGTTTCCTTGAAGCCGAGGTTGAAGAATCAGTTTTTAAGGCCAGTTTTGTTCTTTGCTTTTCTCAACTCCATTGGTTTAGATTTAGGCATAGCTCTCTATAGACTATTTGAACTTGAAAATGTAGACCGAAAAAAATATTATTGTAGCTATTTAAAATTAAAATTACATATATAACGTATTTGAATCAAAGAAATTTCTTATTTAAGCATTTTACAAATTATGATGTTAATAAAGTTCGGTTTGATTCAGAGAACTATTACATACGTCGAAAGAAAATTTCTAAAATGGTAACGGCAACTCAAAGCCTGGTACATATACGCCTCCCGCCGTTACATATCTCTCCGACCGCCATCCACGTCGTACCAAGCTTCACTTTCGCCTTGCGTTTTGCGATTTTTTCGACGGAGAACATGAAAGGGATTACGAAGCTTCTGAATTCTCTTTCGCGACAAAGAGCTTGCGAGATCTTTTCTGTAACTTCTCTTCTGATATCACCTTTGGCCAAAGCCATTTTCGCCATTGATGGTATACTTCTTGCCCTCTTGCTTCACTCATCTGTTCCCTCATATGATCTGTGTTACCTTCTTGATGCAGGTGTTGTTCGAGTTTTCTTTGGGTTGGATTTTGTCACTGTAACAAAGTCAGATGAGGTAACATGGACTTCTACTCTTCTGGTCAGCCTTTGTTCCTGGATTCACAAGCTGCAGCTGCCAAGGATACTGCCATTAACGAGGTAAATTCATGATATCATTTTCTCTCATTGGGCTCTTAATGTTGAGAATTTATGTGGTTTGCAATGTTGATGACATCAAAGCCAATGCTAACAAGTGTTAATTGTTTCTCCCTCGTTGGGGATTCAGGACGACTCTGAAACTGTAGCAATGATCAAGGAACTCTTGGAGACTCGCATCCGACCATCAGTCCAAGATGATGGAGGGGACATTGAGTATTGTGGATTTGATACGTAAGTTCAAGTAGAAGTGTTTGCTGATTTAATTTCTTTCGGGTTTGTAAGGCATCAGTGGAAGATTCAAGTACATTAACAAAGGGTTTTTGTAGATTTTATCAAATATGATCATTACATACCAACTGAGAAAAATTGTTCAGACACAAAACAGAGACACATGGAGTGGATATATAGTTTTTGTTGGTGAACTCAGTTGCGGCATATCTTGGCCGTAGGCATTGTGACACAGACAGGAGCATACTTCTTCTTGGCTGCTTCTGTTCCTCTCTTGGGTTCTTCGTCCGCCATTGCCACCTTGGCTAAGGAGCAGACAGCAGCAGCTGCAGCCGTGAACACCATATCCCTCCTCATCTTCATGCTCTGTTCTTGCTCCCTGTTCTCCAAGCTGGTATTGTTCTCGCTCGTGGAGGCTTTGACCACCGTGAGGCTTCGTCTGTTGCTGCCGGTGATGGCTGTCGGAAGTTTGGAGACGGCCGGGAGAAATGAAGATGTCATGGTCATCGACGCCATTGCAAATGGTTAGTTGATGATTCCCACGTGTGATCTCTTAATCTGTTCTTTGTTTATCTGAAGAAATTGGTGATAACTGATAATTGTGTTTAAAAAAAGAATTGATCTTCGAGGATTATGAGCCTTTTTCCTTATCCAAAATATCACTTAAGAGCAAATGGGCTGTTGCCATGTGTCTTTGTGCTATCTTTTTGTGCATACCATAAAGTATGCTAGAAGGTTGTACTGTTCAGAACTTAGGTCCATTGTTGGTTAAGTGAAATAAATTCTTCAAGAAAACAAAATTTGTTTTTTCAAAAAACATAGAGCAAAGATATAAACGTAAAACTTCTAGAGCCCAATCCACTTCTTTGAATACCAAAACGGACGAGAGTAGTCACAAGCTTCTTCTGGGCCAAGCAGAAGAAACTTATAGAATTAAATTATGTGGGCCGATTATTATTTATGAGGAGTATATAATAAAAGTATATTTTTTTTCATTCTTTTTAGATGTAGTTAGTTTGAATTTGGAAAGTCATATGACAACTCATAGAAGGTTTTATCGCATACCATAAATATTTATGTGAAGGAGCTTACAAGTTACAAAATGATTTCGTGATAATATTATATAGTTTTTATGTGAAGGAGCGTAAACAGAGTTTTTGGCTGGTCACCGCATTTTAAACGGTGTAGTAAAATTACGAAATTTAAATATATTAGGAAATTTAAGTTATTTTTGAATCCCCTAACAATGTTGGAATAACAACATATATTTGGATATTATATTATGAAAAAACTCATATATATAATATATATTTGAATAGACTCTAAAAAAAACATGACTAGAGTAAAAGCAACCACGAGTCGTTGACAAAAGAAAAACACCAACTAGTCACTATATATTTAATGAATGGGGATATCGAAAAAAGGAAGAAACAAAATGAATATCCATCCAATGAGGTTTTTGGTAGTGGCAGAAATGTAAATAAATCGAAAAGAAGAGGAAGCAGCGGTTTCATCACGAACAACAACACAGCTTTTATTTGAAAATGGCTCCACTTCACGAGGTTTCATCTCTCTCTCTCTCTCTCTCTCTCTCTCTCTCGTCGTAGGCTTTACTCGAGAACCAGACCCGAGATCGCTCAACTCGGATTCATTATATATATACGCACATTGTACACAATTTAAAATTACGACAAAAATGGGCCATCTTTGATGATGCGCTTGAATCCTCCAAGGTTGTCTCTTTTCTTCTCTGCTTCCCAGTTGATTCTCTCTCTCTCTCTCTATTTTGCAACGGTAACAAAGGATTTCAAAATCCGACAGAAAGTAAAGATCAGAGCTTTCATCTAAAAAATCATGTCTTTCTTCTTCTGACAATCATTACCAGAAGAGACAGAGACAGAGACAGAAAACAGACACTTATTTTAAAGTCGGCGGTAAAAAATGGAGAGAAGAAACGCAGCGACGATGATGATGAAGAAATCGAAGTGGCAGTACCCGCAAGTGGGCCCTCCGACGCCGAGGATTCTTCAGCTCCCACGTAGGCATAGTGTTCGACGACATGTCGCAAAGGTGAAGACAACACCTTCTTCTTCTTCTTCTTATTCGTCTCAGAAGGATCGGAGAGTGAAATTGGAGGTTCTGTTTCACCAAGAGAGGTCGTTCGATCGAGGGACATCTCCGGGACCGATTGTGTTGTTGAATGATGAGGATGATGAAGGAAGGAGAAGAGGGAAAGTTGCAGATGGGAGAGAGCTTGGTGTTGATGAAGTGGAGGAAGCCAAGTGGAGGTTTCAAGCGGAGATGTTGAGATCAGAGTGTAATTTGTTAAGAATTGAAAAGGATATTGCTATGAAGAAGATGGAGAGGAGGAAGAAGCGAATGGAGCGGACGCTTAGATCTGCTGTTCATACCCTTCTCTCTGTAAGTCTAAATCTTCAATCCTCAATACCCCCCACATTGGTTTGTGACTCTGATTGTTTTGAGTTTGAAGCTCTTCTTTTTGTTGGTGGTTTTATTCAGGGGAAACAGAGAATCTCAGAAGGGAAGAAAGAGAGCAAGGTTTTGGAAGATGAGATAAGCTATTTGGTTGAGAAACTGAATGAGTTAAAGTCTCCAAAGGTTAAAGACATGGAAGCTAGAAACTGCAGACATAATTTTGACAGGCAAGCTTCTGTTTTTAGAAGAGAGCTGGAGAAGTTCGATGAAGGAGTTTCCGAAGAGGTTTGTGTTAAAGGGATTCAGAAAATGGCAGAAGCTAGCTTCTTGGTCAATCCTAACATTCTAGCTGATCAAAATGTTCTTAAGAACAATAAAGGAAATGTGAGTGACACCATTTCACTATAATAAGATGGGCGAGTCTTTTTGCATGATCTTGATTTTTGATGTTTTTTTATTCTGCAGATAGATACACTGAGTAGTAAAATGGAGGCCTTATCGAAAGGGGTTTTGTTGGAAAGAATGCAGAAAGAGTATGGATCGAGTCTCTTTGCGCCGTCTACAAGCGCTGTCTCCAAAACCATTGATCTTCAAGATGTAACTGTACAAGACATGTATAATAAGGTAAATTTGGGGGGAAAATATGCTTTTCTCTATAAAATTGAGCTCAAATGAAGTTTGTGAAGATGAATTTTTCTCTGCGCAGGCAATTAAAGTGAACGAGGAAAAGAAAGACTGTTCTAGACACTGCAAGGCAGTTATGAGGAAAATCGCGGATGAAGTAAGAGCAGAAGCAGAGCAATGGTCACAAATGCAAGAAATGTTGGGTCAAGTTAGAAATGAAATGGAGGAACTTCAGTCTTGTCGTGATTTCTGGCAAAACCGTGCTCTCGATTCAGATTCTCAGATACAAAATCTACATTCCTCAGTAAGATAGCATAAGATATAATTATACTGTTTTACCAGAAATGTCGTTTGACTTAGCAAGTGTTGGATCCTTTTTATGAATCTGTTTAGGTTGAAGGATGGAGAAGAAAGGCTATATCATCAGAAGCAAAGTTGAAAAACCTACAAGCAGAGGTTTGCGGTTTGCAAGAAGATATCGAAAGATTGAGGAAGGAACATAAGTTAGAACCAGAGAAGAACAAATTGCCATCAGAGTCAGAGAAGAGGGTATTGATTTGTAGGTTGAAAGAAAACCGACATAGCAACAACGGAGATTTGTCTAGGTACAGTGAAGGAAGAACAACAAAACCGTCGTGCTCAAGACCGCCTTTAAGGGAAATTAAGAACGTTTCAGCCACAGCAAGGCAGAGAAACTCCAATGTCATGAAAATGTAGTTTTTTTTTTTTTTTTGAAAGATGTAAAATTTATTCCATCAAAACCGTTTTTTACAAAGAATGTGAACTGTGGGTTGAAAAATCAATAATACTTAAGAGATAAATCACAAGAAAAAGAACAGGTCTTCGACTTATGAGCGAGAAGCAGCTATTGTCAAGTGGAAAACCAGAGAATCATGCCATCGTCATAGGCGTTGTCACCTGTTCTACGGATCGAAGTGATACAATTTCGGACATTTTTATCGATTAGTTTATATAACCGCGGAATGGGCAGGGCGGGGTCTCCATGCTTTCGCCCGCTTCTCTCGCGCCAGATGTGATAAAAACAGAGTGGTTTTTGCATAAGTACCGTTATGAAAATGTGGTTTTTTTTTCTCCGACAACAAAAAAAAATCGGATTTTTTTCTGGTTTTGTTTCTCTGGTTAATAAATTTACAAAATTGAGTTCATGAAAACTTGGTTTATCACAAAAATCAGAGTAATATTATTCACAAAAAGTATGGATTTTAGTTTTAAAACGAAATTAGTTTATGAATAAACGTACGGACGAGATTAAGATGAGTCACACACTTGGCAGGCAAAAATCCCGAGGAAAACTCTAACGAACTCTCCCAAAAATGGCGCGCTTGAAAGCAAAAAAAAAAAACAAAACAGAAAAAAAATAAAGAGGCAGAAAATCTCAGTTTTGAAGATTTCAAACACAGAGAAAAAAAGAGAGAAGATCTGAAAGAAGAATGAGCAGCGAAGAAGAGAAGACGGTGTGTGTGACAGGAGCTTCAGGTTACATTGCTTCATGGATCGTTAAGCTTCTTCTTCTCCGTGGCTACACCGTTAAAGCCTCTGTTCGCGATCCAAGTCCGTCTCTCTTTCTCTATTTAGTCTCTTCCAAATCTATATATCTAACCCAAACAACGGATCTAATACTTTAATTTAGGTTTAGATAGGAGATTCGTAATGAAATTTGAAGGGATGGGAAATTGATTAGATATCTGTGGATCTAATAATTTTCGGATGATTCAAGATTCATAGATTGGTTATATATGTATGTGTATATGGTTCAATGGAATAGATGATCCGAGGAAAACAGAGCATTTGCTTGCATTGGAAGGTGCAGAGGAAAGGCTTAAATTGTTCAAAGCAAACTTGTTAGAAGAAGGCTCTTTCGATTCCGCAATCGATGGATGCCAAGGAGTTTTCCACACCGCATCACCATTTTATCACGACGTCAAGGATCCTCAGGTCTCTCTCTATGTATCTATCTTCTTCGTGCACATTCTCTTGTTATTGAATCTTCCATTTTTGATTGATTTGTGTTTTGTCTTTTGCAGGCTGAGTTACTCGATCCAGCAGTGAAAGGAACAATCAATGTTCTAAGCTCTTGCATGAAGACTTCCTCTGTTAAGAGAGTCGTCTTAACCTCATCTATAGCAGCTGTTGCTTTCAATAGAGTGCCTCGAACACCCGAAACCATAGTTGATGAATCTTGGTTTGCCGATCCTGAATATTGCAGAGCTTCCAAGGTAAATCAAAATATATTTCTGGTTGCTTGATCTTGAAGTTATCACTCTGTATTTGCTGAAACACTTGTTTTTCTTCTTCTTCAAAAGCTATGGTATGTACTCTCGAAGACCTTAGCTGAAAACGCAGCGTGGAAATTCGCGAAAGAGAACGATTTACAGCTCGTTTCGATAAATCCAGCAATGGTGATTGGTCCTCTTTTACAGCCAACACTTAACACTAGTGCTGCCGCAGTACTAAGCTTGATCAAAGGTAAGAAAAAACATAGCATTGGTTTAATATTCAAAAACACTTAAAAAATATGTTTTTGAAGAACATTGATTTACATTTTGCAGGAGCACATACGTTTCCTAATGCTACATTCGGGTGGGTTAACGTTAAAGATGTAGCGAACGCTCACATTCAAGCGTTTGAGAATCCAACTGCTAATGGAAGAT
Source organism: Eutrema japonicum (assembly GCA_030161315.1). NCBI lineage: Eukaryota > Viridiplantae > Streptophyta > Magnoliopsida > Brassicales > Brassicaceae > Eutrema > Eutrema japonicum. Next base: position 45,467,262 of record BSQW01000001.1, read on the forward strand.
ACTGTTTAGTGGAGAGAGTTGCTCATTACTCTGAAGTTGTTAACATCTTGCAAGATCTTTACCCTGATTTTCAACTCCCTGAGAAGTAAGTTTTTTTTGGTTATAATGTCAGAAACAGAGCAAGAAACAGAGTAAACAGAGCCTCTCTGTTTTAAAAAGAATAGAAATTAACAGTGAAAAGACAAGATCTTTGAAAAGATTCTATTGAAATTGTTGCAGATGTGCAGATGAAAAGATATATATTCCAACATATAAAGTGTCTAAAGAGAAAGCAGAGTCTCTTGGGGTTGAGTTTGTGCCATTGGAGGTTAGCATTAAAGAGACTGTAGAGAGTTTGAGAGACAAAGGGTTCATCAGATTCTGAGTTTCATCCCCCAAAAAATTCAAACCAGAACCAGACTTGGATCTGTTTGTTTCTGAGTCCCATGTTTCTTTTTATTTATTTGTTTTCTCCTTACTTTAAATATGGAGTGTTTTGCCTATTATATTGTGAACTTTTTTTTCATCATTTTGAACTGATGGAATTTAACTATTTTCTCATTGGAATGTGTATTTGCAGGAAGTTTCCTTTTTGAAATGGTTACAACTTACAATATATTATAGGAAATAGCCAAATTTGTTACCTTTTATCTTTTCCTTTTAATTGTCAAAAATTATTAGGTCTACATTTATTTTAAGGTTTTATTTTTAAGTAGTAGTTGACATTTCGTAGACTTGCACCACTCACTATTCTTAAATAGTTAGAGCTATATGATAATTGATGACAAATTCATTCAAATGGAATATGAACACATGTTTTCTGGAAAAAAGTAAATTATAGATTACGTATGCCTATTAGTTGGGTTAATTAAAGAAAGGAAATTATAAATGTACTGAGAATTTTTCAATTTGCAAAACCAATATGTTGATAACTTCAAAAGCTATTTTGCGGAAAGTGGTGAAATAGATGACATTCTTTGTGAAAATGTTAAAAAATTTACAATATACAATATAGCTTTTGATGCGGAAAGTGGTGAAATAGATGACTTTTAAAGCATTATAATTGCCTTACTAGTGATGCAAAACATAGCAGAATATAGCTTTTGATGCAGAAGATTTTGAAGCATTATAATTGCCTTACTAGTGATCGGAAAGTGGTGAAATAGATGACATTCTTTGTATTTTGAAGCAATAGCAGAAGATTTTAATGCGGAAAGTGGGGAAATAGATGACTTTTAAAAACAAATGGTGAATTTTAAGATCTAAAGATTTATTCAACGAATAATATGATCTTTGAGTGGTGCAATGTTTTATAGAACACTCCAAAAAGAGGATAATGATTCAGATGATCCAGATTCTATCATCCTTCACCTCTGATTCCTCCGACCATGTTTGTTGCACATGTTCCCACACAATTCCTTCATTTTCCTGCAGATTCCAAAACATTCTCAATCCTCAAGAAGCTTGTTACCCAAAAAAAAAAAAAAAAATCCTCAAGAAGCTGAATCTATTCTTATACAACTTTGATACTACTAATGACCTCTTAATCATCTATTACCTTTGAGGTGAATTTGACAGTTGTTGTGCAGCATTTCCTTTCATTTCCTGCGATATTCACAATCCGAATATCAACGATTACCGGAACAGAATTGGTTAATTAGCATGGGGATTGTGTGAGTGACATAGTAAGGCTTTGATTACCAGTTTGTTCCCATTTATCAAGCTTTACAATCCAAGTCCCAGGAGTAGTGTCTGTTGCTAAGACCTGATCCGTCCAAACCCGAAACTTCTTTCCTTTTTTGTCTCCATGGTACTTCCCAAGCTCATCAATGGTGTCTCTCAGAGACTTTTCAGCACCAGATGGATGAACAAAGACACCAGCAGGATGCTGAAGTGATTTGACAAAGGACAAAAAAAGTCATTTGTCTCTTGGATACAGTATCATTTGCAGATAAAGAGGTGAACAATGTTACACTCACACATGAAGCTTTGAGGCTTGCTGTGTATGTCTCACAGTTCTCAACTTCACCTCGTCTCCATCTCTCATAGAACAAGAAAAACTTCAAAACCATATGACCGGGGTTCACATTATCCGCCTTGCATTCTAAGAAGTCAGAAACATCTCTCGGAGAAAGGTTTGGACCGAGTTTAAAATGACCAATCGCTTGTATAATCCCACCCGCACACCTCTCACTCGCGTGGATTATCTTTGAATTGTCTTTCCCATTTTCAGCATACCACTCCAACAATTCTTCTTGAGCATTGCTCACCTGTAAAAGCAAGAGCATGCAGATTTAAAACATTGAAACAAAAAAACCGGAGATTCAGATGGTGAAACCAACCATGACACCATAAACGTTAGGAATGGTGAATAGTTCAGTATCGTTTCCAGAGTCCCCACAAGCAAGAGTGTTAACAGGAAGTTTTCCTTGAGTCTTGAGTTTCTTTAGCAGATAAGCAAGAGCTTGTCCCTTTCCTCCACCTTGTGGTAAAACATCCAAAGCCCTTCCTCCACTGAAAATTATTTTGATATCCAACTGAAAACAAAGACCAAAAGACCCACACCATCATATATATAACAAGCTGTAAAGTAAGCTCACAAGATTAACTAATCTTACCCCGCGTTTCTCCAACCGCTGATTTAGCTCCTTGGTCACTGCCTGAGCCTTACTCTTGTCAATGAAAAAGCTAACCTTGTTTGGCCTCTGATCAGGTTCTCTCTGCATTTCAATGATCATTTTAAAGCATGGCAAAACCTAGAAGTCACAGGTTCGAGTGACGCTTGGGACGGAATTAATATTACATGTTGTAGTTCCGGGTCTGGGGGGATTACGGGCTTCGGCCCAGAACTTCCTGGTAATCCCAAAAAAAAATAGAGACAGCCTTTGTTTTATTGTTAAGCAGAAAGTACCTGAAGAGTTAACTCAGGGAACTTGCTGCTTTCTTCTTCGACGACTTCTCGGTTCCATTTATTGTTCATGATTTCAACCCAAGTATCATCAGTAACCATGGAGTTACCATAAGCTATCTCAGTTCCTACAGAGGTAATGATAACATCAGGAGTCAACAATGGTCTCTCTTTCCTCAGTTTTTTGTACAACGCTAGTGATCTTCCGGTTGAGAAAACAAGAAGACAATCATGGCGGTATGTGTCTTCCCACAATGAATTGAACCTCAACAGTGAGAGATTCTCAGGATCATTATGATGATCGACCTGAAATATATCAAAATCTTGTACACATCAATCAATCAACAGAGATTTAGAGCAATAAACAAATGGCGTTTTCTTTTACCATTGTATCATCAAGATCCGAGACTATCATCAGACGAGGAGGAGATGTTAGCCGCTCCATGATTTCAAAATCGAAGAAGCTTTGCTTGTGAGGAATTTGAGAAGAGTGAGGGCAGAGCACAGAACAAGTCAACCGTTTCCTAACATTAATTTAAAATGTTTTTTGTTTTCCACAAAATATTATTCTGTTTTTTTTTCCACGAAATATTACTTGTTTACTTAATAAAATAGTAATTAATATAAAAATGTTATTTGTCTTCTTTTTTTTGAGTAGAGAAATACAATATTGATATTATTATTATTATTATTATTATTATTATTATTATTATTATTATTATTATTATTATTATTATTTCTCAATCGTTGATTATAGAAAAATAATTGCTACCATACCATGGTTCAAAAAATCGGTCTAGGTGCCGTCAAGGCGTCCGGTTAGGCACCGCTTCAGACGTAACGGAAACGATTTTAGTGAAATCGTTGAGAAAAATCGGATTCTCGGTTTAGGTGTTTCTAGTCGGACCAATAATTGGGGAAAACTTAATTTTGAGTTTCACGACAACTTCATCTTCTACCTCTCTGTCAATTAGGCATGATCAAAATAAGAGAAACATAAATTCGGTATCGATGAGATAGAAAACGTGAGATTGGAATTTGGAGAAAATTGAATTTGATTTTTACGACAGTAAGAATAATCATATGGTTTCTCTTGCTATATATCCTTGGATATTGGGTGCGATTGTCTAATTTTGGATGTGGTCTTAGTTGGTTTTTTTTTCTAAATCGGATCGGGTTTTTTATTAAATGCGTTTTTGTTTACTTAAACTTGATTTTATGATTTTGATTAGAGATGTGGAATTAAACAGAATAAAATATATTAGATGGTTTAGAGTTGAATATTATAAGTTTGGATGAGTTAATAAAGAGATAAATAGTTTGAAAAGAAATAGTTAGGTTCTATGAGTAGAGGGGGTTTTAGACAGTCAACCCATGATAATTAGAACTCGGCACATATATAACTACATACTAGGTGATATTTTGTGTTGTGATGCACGGGATAACTTAATTCATAAAATTATTTGGTGATATCTTAGTTATTAACTTGTAAAATACATATATTATATTATTGTTGGGCAATTGACTAAAATAGCACATTTTAAAAAATTTTGTTTTAAACTTAGCATCACTAGTTAAAAAGATAATAATAGTACACATTTTGACAATAATAACACAAAATTAATATTAAAATGACAAAATCTTTTTTAATGGGTAAAAACTAAATCCTAAATTAGAGATAATGAACACAAACATAATTTTTAATTTATTTTGGGTAAACAAGTATTTTTACATAATTATTTATGCTATTTTGATAATTTTAAATTTAAGGTGCTAGTTTTTGAACACAAAAATAAAATTTGTGTTATTTTAGGGTATTTCTCTATATTATTGATTTAAAAAAAATCATTTCGACAGATTAAAATCGCTTAACCTTTTTGTTAAACATTATACATATATACTAGTATTTTGATCAATCCAAAAATTATAATTTTAATATACAAATGTGTACTTCAATAGTGGCTTATCTTGGAAACCAGCATGTTCATAAATCATCTATCTATTCTGTTCAATGCTAGTTTTTCGTGTGGTACGAAGAGATGACTCTATAGATCTATATATATAAGTACCAACCAATGAAAAAAATATACCAAGTATCAACCATTGATAATTTGGCTACCATTGCTTACCATCCATCTTTAGCATTACTATTTATTGTTTGTACTAATTTAATCCATCCATTATCCTTTAACAAAATATTGTAAGATCAGAATCATTAGTCATTACATTCTCAAATTCCTCATTATGATGTACCACACTAGCTAATTAGAACTTAAAATCACAACCTTAATCACTTCCTCATTATGAGGTATTATCTCTCTCAAATGAGGAATTAGAGCCACCACCTTAATCACAATCTTAATCACTTTCTTAATCACAGCCTTAATCACAACCTTAATCACAACCTTAATCACAACCTTAATCACATTCTCAAACTCCTCATTATGAGGTATTATCTCTCTTACTCACTTCAAATTTCAAATACAAGAACCTAAGTCTGATCAATACAAAGTGGAACACTTCTTTGTTTCTTGAGTGGATCTATTCACATATTTAATATAACATATACATACATACACGTGTTAAACGATGAGTGGACCTATAGCACAAAAAGAATAGAGTTTGGGACTCCATTAAAGGAGAAGAAAGAAACCTCCATTAAACTGCACGCCTCTCTCTTCCTCACCTACCCCATTAAATGCACACAACAATTATAAGACGAGACAATTATACCAAATTCATCATCATCTCTGTTACCCAACCAAATCATAACCACAAACACAAAAAACAAAAGGAAATTAAATCAAAACTCACATTTATATATACGTTCATTTGCTCTCTAGTCTCTACACAAAGAAGCAAACCAGAAGTTGTAACTCACTAACCACCAAATAAAATGGCTTCTTTATCATCACCAATAACTCTCAAGAACCCAAGATTCTTCACTTCTTTTCCTCACAATATCTTCAAAACCAAACCCAAAACCCTAATCTTTACAACAAAGATCAATACTTGTTCCATCATTTGCTCAATGTCACGCACAAGCATAAACTCTTCAACAACTCAACAGAAGCTGAAACAGCACCACACCCTTGTTTCAGACAACAAACGAGAAGAAGAGGAAGCACTAGTCAAAGAAGAAGAAAAAGCAGCACTCGAAGAAGAAGAAGAATTGAATCTTCGAGAGATTTGGAGAGAAGTACAAGGTTGTAATAACTGGGAAGGACTACTAGATCCAATGAACATTCATCTTCGAAGAGAGATCATACGTTACGGAGAATTTGCTCAAGCTTGCTACGACTCATTCGACTTCGATCCTCACTCTAAATACTGCGGCTCTTGCAAATATCATCCTTCCGATTTCTTCTCAAACCTTGACTTAAATCTCCACAAGGGCTACACCATAACACGTTACCTCTACGCAACTTCCAACACCAATCTCCCAAACTTCTTCCAAAGATCAAAACTCAGCTCGATTTGGAGCCAACACGCGAACTAGATGGGTTACGTTGCAGTAGCTACGAACGAAGAAGAGGTGGCTCGGCTCGGGAGACGTGACATAGTCATCGCTTGGAGAGGCACAGTCACTTATCTTGAATGGATATATGACCTAAAAGATATTCTTTGTTCAGCTAACTTTGGTGACGACCCTTTGATCAAGATTGAATTAGGGTTTCATGACTTGTACACCAAGAAAGAAGATTCTTGCAAATTCTCTTCCTTTCCGGCTCGAGAACAGGTTTTAGCGGAGGTCAAACGGCTTCTCGAGTACTATGGTACCGGAGAAGAAGGTCACGAAATAAGCATCACCGTGACAGGTCACAGTCTTGGCGCAGCTCTTGCTTTGGTCAGTGCTTATGATATCGCGGAACTAAACTTGAATCACATACCGGATAACAACTATAAAGTTCCCATAAGTGTGTTCTCCTTCTCGGGACCTCGAGTAGGTAATTTGAGGTTCAAGGAAAGGTGCAAAGAACTAGGGATCAAAGTCCTGAGAGTGGTAAACGTGCACGACAAGGTACCTTCCGTTCCAGGGATATTCACAAACGAGAAGTTTCAGTTTCAAAAGTATATCGAAGAAACAACATCATTCCCATGGAGCTACGCGCATGTAGGTGTCGAGCTTGCATTGGACCACAAGAAAAGCCCATTTCTGAAACCGACTAAGGATTTGGGATGTGCACACAACCTAGAAGCTTTGCTTCATTTGGTGGATGGATATCATGGAAAAGAAGAAGGAGAGGAGAAGAAGTTTTGTTTGGTGACAAAGAGAGACATAGCTTTAGTGAACAAGAGTTGTGATTTCTTGAGAAGCGACTATCACGTGCCGCCTTGTTGGAGACAAGACGAGAACAAAGGGATGGTCAAGAACGGAGATGGACGGTGGGTTTTGCCGGACCGACCACGGCTCGAGCCTCATCGACCTGAGGATATTGCACATCATCTTCAACAAGTTCTTGGGAAGTTTAACGACGGTGATCCTAAACCCACCATCACAAACGACTTAGTCAAAATTAATAATTAATCATATGATAAGGATGCTTTGTTTGGAATTTTGTGAATGCTCAAGGAACCAATTGTATGTCTTGTTTGCTTCACAGTAATTTGAATGTGTGCATGGGTCAGGTGTATAATAAATTGAATATGTTAATTACTTACATGTTTAATAACACTTCCGTAATTATGGAGACCATCACCATCCCCGATCCAAGTCTCCAAGACTTTAATTCTCTGTACTAAAAAGATATGATTAGCTAGAACATGTAGTTTAGGAGAGAACCAAATGTCAACCTTCACCGGTTATGAATTAACCGGTATATTCATACAAGTAAGGTGGAAGAACCAAGTTGCCTTGGCCCAGTGGTAAGGGAATGTCTATGTGGGTTTCCCCCACCTGGGTTCGAGTCACCTTGGCCACAGCGGATTTAACATGGCTTCCTCTGGCCTATGGGGATTAGTCGGGTGTGTAGCAAGCCCTGGATTACCCCATATTCATCAAAAAAAAAAAAAAAAAAAAAAAAAAAAGTAAGGTGGAAGAAAAGTGGACCACAACAACGTGCATGCTTAAAGGGTTATTTGAGTGGCTGGATCACTCAAAGTATATCAAAAAAAAATTAAAAAAAATGATGATGAATCTCTGTTTTCCCCCACACATGACATAACAATAGCAACAACGATGTGCGCACCACAGAAATTGAGGGATTCAGAGTTGTCATCATGAGCCTAATTAGGCTTTTCAAGGTCCAGAAACCAGAGATTGACTATAATATTATAGCTAGGCTAGATTTGATTTTACCTTCTTTTTATATTGATATATAGAGAATTCATTAGAAACAGAAAGATAGATATCTTTCGAGCCATAAAGCTTTCATGAATCGTGATCATATCTAAGCCACTAAAGCCTTAATGGATCAGAGCACAGAATAATGCATTACACCACACGTCACACAAATACGGATTTTCTTTAGACATATGTGATCTGTGTAATAAATAGAAAACAAAAGAAATAAGTCAACAAAAAGTATTTTTGTGGCCGTGAAGAAATAATAGTTACCAAAAACCACTTGTTAATTCTCATGGATTTACAATATCTTTCGTGATCCACCCTACAATACGGGGTAAAAAAAATCAATTTTCAATGAATAAATTTGACCTATATTTTCTATATATTACTTAAGTTTTATCTTTTTCAGATGTGAAATTCCTAACAAAACCGTTTAGAAATATTAAATTTATGATTTTTAAAAAACTAATGCAAACTTTTGTGAACAAAAACTGAACTAGAGATGTCAATCCGTTGCTTTAATTTTAGATGTCCAAGAAAGTGGGGATCTGGCGGGTTATCCCATAACGGATATCGGTTTCTAGTGGGTTTAACATGTGCGGACAACATACCAACTCGCGGACATGCTATTTTAATTATAAATATTAGTTTTTAATTAAAAAGTTTAATCTTTATAAATTTATATATTGTATTGACTAAATAACATGACTTTTTCTCTAAAAATTAACTATATACTATATATAAAAACTAATTTTGAAAACTAATTTTGTTTTACTTGTTTAACTAGACATGGAAAAAAAACAAAATTTGAAAAAAATATCGGCGAACCGATCACAAATGTTAGGGATAGTATTTTTAGGACCACATCCTTTCACGATCGGCCTACCAAAATCCACAATATATCATAATTTTACTAGTAGGCCTCGGCATTCGGGTTTCGGGTTCGGTTCGGGTTCTCGGGTTTCAGGTACTCGAAATTAGAGATGATAAGACCCGAATTGAACTCGAGTAAATTCGGTTCGGATCTGGTTTAGAATTTTAAATAAAACATGATATGGAACCGAAAAAAACCCTAAAAACCCTGAACATAATTCAAAATAAACCGAAAATAACTCGAAATAATCAGAACATAATCCGAATAACCCCAATATAAATATAAATTAACCTTTGGAATTTGGGTTTCGGGTTCAATTCGGATTCGGGTCAGGTACCCGAGGTTGAAGAAGATGAGAACCGAATATGACCCGAAAAAATCTGGTTCGGGTTTTGTCGGGTCTGGGTTATATGCCCATGCCTAGTTTACTGCGACATATTAAATGGAGCGGATTATCTCGCTTTAACACTTCCACACTGAACAAATCTAGTGAAACTTAAAAAAGTTTAAATTTTATTTTAAATTCACCTAAAAGCTTATGTTAGGTTGACTTTTAAACACGTTTGGGATGAGATCAAGGAAGCAATTGATTTTGCGCGAGGAATTTGGTAAACTTTGAGTGGGTGATACCAATTTATTCTCAAACAAGCCACCTTTTCGCACAATGGTCTCTCTCAATTTGATTTTAGGGTTTGAATAATTTGCGGAAGAAAACAAAGACACACTTTAGTGGAATTTTAACAGACAACCCACATTTTTAAAATTAAACTTAATAGAAGATCATTTAGGCTGATTATAAAAAATTCAAAGTTTTACAAAAGTTATTTGATAAATTTTAGAAGTTATGGATCTATAGTTTTCTCTGATATTTAATACTAGTCGTTGATAATATCACGTTTAAGACATAAATCACACTTCTCAAATAGAATTGAGCTAGTGACTTTGAGAATTCCGAAATACCATTAGATCACCATCCACTTGATAACTCAATATTTTCAAATGTTAACATAATAAGAGTTTGTTAAAAAAAAATCTTATGTTCATGCTGCTTTCCCAAAATAATAAACCCACTTATTTTTTCGAAGAAAACGCAATGGTATTTGGATTTTTTTCGGCTTTTTATTAAATAAAATTTGTAAATATAAAATCTTAAAAATCAAACCTAACAAAAGAAAAACTTTTTGCTACAAAAAAAAAAACTAAAAATCTAATGAATTTGGGCGACCCAAAAAGAAATCAAACCAACTATCCGAAGTTCCGAACTCTTGTTTCTTATTGGGCCTCATAAAGCCCAAAGAGCCCACGAAACTTCATCCATAACCATATTCTCTCTTCTTCTTGCTTCTTCCCAAATCGACGAGTCCCTCCGAAATCTCTTCTGCATCAGAAGAAAGAAACTTTGTTCCAATGGATTCTCTTCAATCAAATTCCAAAGTCGAAGAAGCAGAACAAAATTCGAAAGGCGAAGATGCAGAACAAATCTCCAAAGGCGAAGAAGCAGAACAAAGTTCCAAATTCGAAGAAGCAGAACAAAGTTCCAAAGGCGAAGAAGCAGAACAAATTTCGAAAGGCGAAGAAGCAGAAGTTTCAATCTCGCTTCCCCACAACCCTACCGCAACCGCTCTTCCCTCTGGACTGGATGATCCAATGCCACAGGAGTCATCCGCTGCAATCGAACCAGACGATGCTGATTTGGAGAAATCAGATGTAGCTAAGGATTCTGATCGACCCGGATCCGACTTGAAGATCGAATCCGACTCATTCTCTGAGGAAGGTCCAACTGCTTCTTCCTCCGACAACCCTAAATCTCCGAAACTGGAATCAGCCGCTGCCCAGAACGGTAGCGCGATGGAAGAAGACGAAGAGGAAGATGAACCACCGCCTAAGAAGAAGAAGCAGCTAGATTCTCTTACTTCAGTCGCCGTGAAGGAAGAGGAGGAGCCAGAGCAAGTGCAGCCATCGGAAGCAATGGCCGTGGAAGAGACGGCGATGACTCCAGTTGCTAGTGCGGCTAAGAAATCGAAATCGAAGAAGAAGAACAACAATGTTTGGGTGACGAAGAGCACACGCAAGGGAAAGAAGAAGAGCAAAACCAACACGCCGAATTCAGCCGCTGTAGAAGACAAGGTGCTGATAACTCCGGTTCCTAGGTTTCCCGATAAGGGAGACGACACGCCCGACTTGGAAGTTTGCCTTTCTAAAGTCTACAAAGCTGAGAAAGTTGAGATAAGCGAAGATAGACTTACTGCAGGAAGTAGTAAAGGGTATAGAATGGTGAGAGCTACAAGAGGAGTTGTAGAAGGGGCTTGGTACTTTGAGATTAAAGTTGTGAATTTGGGTGAGACGGGTCATACAAGACTTGGCTGGTCGACTGATAAAGGAGATTTGCAGGCTCCGGTAGGGTACGATGGGAACAGTTTCGGGTTCAGGGACATTGATGGGTGTAAGATACACAAGGCTTTAAGGGAGAAGTATGCAGAGGAAGGGTATAAGGAAGGTGATGTTATTGGATTCTACATAAATCTGCCTGATGGTGAATCATTCGCTCCAAAGCCACCCCATTATGTGTTTTATAAAGGGCAGAGATATGTATGTGCACCTGACGCTAAAGAGGAGCCTCCTAAAGCTGTACCAGGTATGGGTTTGCGTTACTTATCTGTACAAGTTCGTGTTTTTGTTGTCCCTGTTCTGCTTTCAGTTAGTCACATATGTTTAAGTGGACTAAAAAAACAGCATATGAATGTTGTTGCTAGTGATAGTAGAGAACTTCCTTTGATTTCTAGAGAATTGAATATGTGGTTATATTCTTATAGATAGTAGGGTTTCTTAATCACAATTCACATGGCTAAATGTCTAAATTTCGTTTTTGTTACCACATATATGATGTAGATGGTGTCCGTGCAATTCAGGAAGATTTTTGACCAACCTTTCTTCTGATGCAGGCAGTGAAATATCTTTCTTCAAAAATGGTGTATGTCAGGGAGTTGCCTTCAAAGATCTTTTTGGCGGTCGTTACTACCCTGCTGCTTCTATGTACACTCTCCCTGACCAGTCAAACTGTGTTGTGAAGTTCAATTTTGGCCCTGATTTTGAATTTTACCCCGAGGATTTTGGTGGGCGTGCAACCCCCAGGCCCATGTGGGAGGTTCCGTATCATGGATTCAATGGTAACCTTGAAAATAATGGATCTGATGATATGAAGAGTTAGGCAGAACACGCAGGCGTATTCTTGACATTTTAACATAGTTTTCCAAACTTAGATATTGGTTCAGATTTAGTTGAGTGGGTACGATCATAGGAGTAGCAAAAGTGTTTTGATACGCTGAAAATTAGGCTGTTTTTTCTTTCTTTCTTTTTTTTCTCTTCAGAACTGGATGTTGTTCTTTCTGGATTAGCCATATTCGTCAAAAGTTATTGATTGTTCATTTGTATGTTGTCTTTTCCTTCATCTGTAACTTTTTCGAGAGTTTATATTTGCCTTTTCTTCTGAGGTTGAAACTTGACATTTTTGCTTAGCATCTCGTGGATTGTTCTCTAGCTATCCGATCTTTCGTCAACAGACTTTTTTGGGGAGAATACTTTTGTTTGTTTGGATTCTATCCCTTGGCAGCTATATTCCACAAGAGGAGATTTCATGGAATTGAGTGATCAACGTAAATTAGACTTGCACAGATTAAGACTCTAGAATAGGTCAGATCTGAATCTTGAAGTCAAATATGCATGGTGGAAAGATTTCCTCCCATTCATGTGCTGCACAGATTTGAAGTCTGCTTACCAATGCTATCAAACAAGGACTACCTTTCTGTTGTCAGGTAATAAGTTTTTCCATCGCCGCATGTTTATCTGTAGCTGTTGTTAGCAAAGGAAATGTCTTGTTTGATATAGTTTTTTTCCATCGGTGCATGTTTATCTGTAGCTGTTGTTAGTAATTCATTTATGTATTCCTGTGAGTTCTATCCACTTGCTTAACAGATCTCATCAGTCAGAACGATAATATCTCTCTTTTTTCCTTACACAGCAGCCTAAAAATAGTGAAACAAGTTTGTAGAGAGTAACATCTGGCATATTGAAATATATGGACCTCTAGCATAAGGTTAACGAGTAATATATTCCACGCAAATTGCATACTGCTGCATATGCATCTACTGCAGTGGAGAGTTAAGTCCTTCTTGAGAAGAGAGGGCATGGTGAACATGGTATCGCTTGGAAGTGACAGGTGCCATTCTTCTGAAAGAAGGCCTTTTCTGGATATGGCTCAGAGTTCTCTTTGTGTATAACATGTGAATCAATGGGAAAACCTTCTCCTTGAACTTGAGGATGGCGAAGAAGAAAAGCCTATACGCAATGAGAATCATCATCACAACACCTAGATCCAACCACTTGGACTGTGCTGGATTTATGCCTAGAACGGTTTCAAGAATGAGCTCCCCTTTCATTTTTGGTACCAAAGGTAATGGAGAATCATACTCAACTCCGATCATCTCATTCTTGAATGCTCCCTGCAATTTTTCAGGTGTGCTCGTTTTAGATTATCTATTTGCCAATATAATCTGCGTCGTAAAGTTGGGAAAACCTGGTCACCTGTAGAGCCCATGCACCGTAGTTTATGTAAGACACTGGATATCGCCAGAACACCATAGGTAAGTCGGGGAACAGTCGGAAAAACCCCGCACTCAAGACCATAACTCCCTATGACATGAAGAATAGAGCGGTTTTCGATTTACAATATTCTTTCGAGATGTATAAGAAAGCTTTTAGGTGAGAGGGAGAGAGAGACAGAGAGCGTTCTTACAATGTAGCCAGCTCCTATTATGACTCCCATCAAGAAGTTAGGAACCAGTGAAGCTATCATCATCATGCAACTCTCCACAGTTGCAATTGCACTGATGAGGTCGAGACAGTTGTAGAAAAAATGAGAAGCTGCGGGTTGGAACTTCACCATGTAGTTAGTGATTGAGGTGGTGGTGAGGCACATGAGGATTATGAAAGGTAATGAGGAGAGGAAATTAGACACAGTGTATACTGCAACCCCATAGTGTCCATTGAGCCTTTCCCGAGAAAACACCTGGTTTTAGGGACAATATGCTAAAACGTAAAGATACTTTTTAAGGTGAAAGAAAGAGATGGAAGTTTGGTTTTAGCTATTTACCTTCATTTCTTCAATGAAGGATTGGAAACCTCCTATTGACATAAATGTCATGAAACCTGCCATGAATCCGCCACAAGCTGCAGTACTCATGACATTTGTGTGGTTTCTCCCGATGTTGAAAAAGACTGACCCGACACAGATGGATAACACTATGTAGACTGCAATACGTATCCAGTAGTACCCCAAGTCTCTACTCATGTTGATGAAAGATCGTTGAGTAAGTATTCTGAGTTGTTTCCACCAGTTTGTTTGATTCCTATTTTTCTTTTCACTGACAAGTCCCTTCTGTTGCACGAGGTATAAATGTGCGTATGAGACTCTGATTGTGTGATTCATTGTAGTTTATAGAGAAATGGTAGCCCTAACTTACGATTGATGTTATTTCTTGAACTCTTGCTCTTGAAGCTGCTGCATAGTCTGAACTCTTGAATTTTCTGACAAGTATTGTTTTAATTTCTGCTGTTGGTATATCATCCAGGGGGTCTAATGTGTTTGACGTTTCATGTAGTTGGTAAAGAGAGAAAGAGGAATCCTGCAGAGGCAAAATGCGCAGACGTCAAAAGCTTGAGTGTATCTCATGAAAACAAAAAGGGCAGAAGAAGACAAACGTGGATTCTCCGAGATTCAACCAAAGTTGCTGTGATATCATCGAAATCTGAATTGACACAGCGAAGGAAGTGGTCAGATGGATTCCGTCTGCTAGGACAAGGAAAACCCGCTTCACCAAAGAACTGCAAATGTTGAAGCAGTAACAACACAAATGAGCATGATGGTTAAATACTAAAACCTGTTTCGTATATACTATTGCAATTGCAGATTTTGCTTATTACCTTTGTTGCAGATTTTGCTTCTCCAAAGTAAACGGTTTCTCCTCCAGACAGCAGTAGCAGGTCATCAAAGAGTGCGAAAACCTCACCACTCGGCTGATGAATCGAAGAAATCACAGTTTTGCCATTGCTAGCGATGTTTCTGAGAATCTGAACCACGAAGAAAGCTGAGGCACTGTCCAATCCACTTGTGGGCTCGTCTAGAAAGAGGAGACTGGGTTTGGTTAAGACCTCGAGCGCAATACTGAGCCGTTTCTTCTCTCCTCCGCTTATTCCGCGCATATGCCAGTTTCCAATAGTCCTATCTGAGCATTCTTGTAGACCCATTTCAGTGATTGTAGCTTCCACAATGTCACTGATCTCTTTTCTGGTAAGCTTTGATGGGAGTCTTAGATGAGCTGAGTAAGCTATTGATTCTCTCACTGTCAAAGTTCCTAGCAACACATCTTCTTGTGTCACATAAGCCTGAGAGTTTCTCCACAGTTTCAAATGAAAAAAAAAGAAAGTTTTATGATTTAGGGTTTATGACATGAATAAGAGCTTCATTGTGTAAAAAAGACAAGATTTGCTTACAGAAGCACCAAAGTCAAGCCTTCTCTTCATGCCATTGACAAGAACTTTGCCACTCATTACAACATTACCTGCTAATCTTCCTGTATTATCACCAAGTATCTTGTAATCAAAATCAATCTTCCTGTTTACAATAATTTTCTTGATAGCATTGATAGAGCTAGAGTTGCTCAGTCTAGTTTCTTCGTTGTTGGTTTATTTTATCCGGTTTAAAAGAATAAACGTCATGACGAAATTGTGTGTTATTTTCTCTAAACTCATGACATGAAATAAAATAAGATGTCATTTGAGTTAATAACACGTTTTTTTTTTGCTGTGTGTTAATAACACGTTATATTTTTGTTTTTCTGCTGTGTTAATAACACGTTATATTTCTGTTTTTCTGCTATGTGTTAATAACACGTTTTTGCATTTTGCTATGAGTTAATAACACGTTATAATTTTTAAAACATGCATATATCACCCAATAGTTAAAACATGCATATATCACCCAATAATTATGGTCGTTTATCTAATTTAATAAAGCTCATAGTTATTTAGTGTAAATACTTTTTTTTTATTGTATATCGTTGTTTTTCAAAATGAAATTTTGGTTTGTATTAAATTTGGTTTCGAATTTTCATAGACAGAGAATAAAACCCTTCTTAATCCAATTAAAATGTAGTTTGGATCAGGAAAAAAAAAGTCGATTTGGATTGAACATCCCTAATAGGTTGGTAGATTTAATCTGACCAAGTCACTAAACCGGGTTCATCTCCAGGCTTACGCAGTTTGGCATTTAACAGTTTACTAGAGATTCCAATTTGGTCTTACTGTTTCAAACCGTACCAAAAACCGGATCGTGCAATTCTAAAATTTTGTGTCAGGTTGTTGGGTATTTGGTAGTTGGTTAACATTTAAAATCATAAGTTAATAAGAACATTTACTGCAGAATTTCTATAAAAGGTATGTGTTAGAGAAATGTAGCTAGCTATCATCAATTTGTTCAATATTAATTGTACGAAGATGTAAATTAAATAAGGAACCTGAAAATCGCAACTATGTTTCACTTTTAATTAGTACTCATATGATCAAGAGCTATAATGGAAAAAAAAAATTGGTAGCTAGAATCCATAAAATTTACATTTAGGAATATATATATATATATATATGTATCATCGTATATATGAGACTTAGATATAAATATAGCACTGTTTTTCAATATCTTTAAATATCTGTATATATAGAATGATAGGTATATATTCTCATAAATGGGTTTGGTCAAAGCTACAGAAGAGCTAAGAGGAACTTCAATTAATGTTTTAATTTCCACCAAAATGGGATACACTATATATATATATATACATTGTTGCTTTCAAATATGAAAGTTATATATTTATATTTAATAATGTATTTTCTTCTAATTAAAAATCAAGTATTTTAAGTCGAATATGGCAAACACTCACACAAATGTATGATATTTTTTTGTTTGTTTGTTAAAGTTCTTTCATTGTCACAAATATATGAGATGAAACAAACTAATACCAATTTTTTTTAAAAAAAAAATGATTACGAATGAAAACAAATCCTTATTCTTTCAAGGATTTAATAATGTTTCCATATAAATAATAATCCATCCAAGGGTTTAAATGTTTGTGAACTTAAACATTAACTTGTGCTTAACAAAAAGTGAAATATTTTCCCCAAAAATGCTATAAACATGAGAGAATTTCCTCGGATAAACCTTATTGTTGAATTCCATAAGACAAAATTACACATCGTCATGTAATATTGTTAGTAGATAATAATAGTAAGACATCGAGTATAACACTTCACACTTATACAGATTTATGCAGAGTAAACGACGAGCTATGCCTCACACGTGTGGGTTTGTCATGTGTGTGTATGTGTTCGTGAGAGAGAGAGAGAGAGAGAGAGAGAGTGACCTGCTAAAGCATCAAGAAGTGTAGATTTACCAGAACCAGAAGGACCCATAATGGCTAAGATCCTATTTGGCTCACCACAACCATTCACTCCATTCAATAATCTCTTTGTCGGTCCTTCACCGAAGTTTGGAATCACCACCGTAAGATCCTCCCACGCCACAAACATCGCCGCTTTATCACCACCGTGCTCCACCTCCTCAGGAGTAGCCATATATGGATCGAAACAAGCTAGGTGGTTGCAGAATACTTATAAAGGGTCTTTTGGGAGAAGAAGAGTGCAATGTGTGTAACTGTAAATGGTTATAATCTCTTATTTATAATTAAAAAATTGGTGTTGTGTGGTGAATGTATTAATTAGGGTGGCCCAGTACTGGTTTAAACCAATTTGAGTCCAACCGAAACTGTACCAAGAAAAGTGATTTGAATTGCAAAAAGAAATAAACCGTATAAATTAAATAATTTGATCGTTCTTACAAAAAAAAAATAATCCGTAGAAACAAAAGTTAAACCGACCTAAATGATATTGGTTTACATGTTTTATAAAGCAGAAAAGTAATCTTAACCATACAAAATACAGAAAACTGGATTAACTAATTAAGTGTAAAGACAAAAAGAATATATATATATATATATATATATATATACAGTGCCGTGTCTAGTCTTATAGAGACCTAATACAATTTATAAAATATATTGTTGTTTTATTTTATTTAAATATGTATTTTGATTTATAGTTTTATTTATTGTAATACTATTATAGTTTTTAAAAACAAAACGTAATTTTAAACATTTTAATATCTTTATTGTAGTTGTGCGCCTTCTACTATACAGAACAAAAAAAAATCATGTATCTTACATATTTGGTTAAAGATATATATAATTTATAAAAAATTGTTGCCCTTCAAATTAAAACAAAAAAATTGGTGGCCTAAGGCAATTACTTTTTTTGATACACGCAAGGCACGGCACTGCTTAATATATATATATAGTTTTGTTCTCATTGAATCTACATTAACATGAACATGCATGCATACACTAAGGCATGTGACAGAATAATTGACGTTTGATGTTAGATTCATTTACTCGTTGGCCCCATTAGATTCTATATAAGTCAAGCTATCACTACAAGAAAATTGCGTTTTGGCGACTGTAAAGGGCGACTACATATTTAGTCGCTAAATGTTGCGACTAATTACAGACTATTTTACGACTATTTAGCGACGAATAAAATATAGTCGTAAAGGAGTCGCTTATTGACGACTACAGTAGATAGTCGGTACAATAGTCGCTATTTTACGACTAATGTCCGACAACATTTTAAAGGGGATATAACAGTCGCGTAATAGTCGTTAACTCTGCGACTATTAGGAGACTATTTCGGCGGGTCGCACTGTAATCGGTAAACAGTCGTTAAATACCGGTAGAAAAACACGTGTAAATCGTTTGCGGGTTGGTGTACTTGTTTTCTGCGACTACATGTAGTAGTCGCTATTCAGACGCTTTATAGTCGCTTAGTAGTCGCCATAAATGTTTATATAAGTAAAATTCACCTCATTTCTTCTCTTCATCCGATGTCAAAAACCAAAAAAAAAAATTCAGTTTTTATTAGTTAAATAATGTCGGGAAATTACAGTTATAGTAATTTCCGGGAGTGGATGTATAAGAGGTTCGATGAGGTGGCGGGAAATTTCTTGGCAGAGTTCACAACGGGGGTAGAGCAATTCATGACATTTGCAAATAGCCAGCCTTTAACACAAAGTAATGGCGGTAAGTTTTTCTGCCCTTGTAGTGTTTGCAAGAACGAGAAATTTATCCCGGGAACAAGAATTTGGAATCATCTTTATAGCAGAGGATTTATGCCAGATTATTATGTTTGGTATAAGCATGGGGAAGAAATCAATATGGATTTAGGATCGAGTAGTTATGTTGATACGACGTATGTAAGTGGGAGTGAAGAAGTGGGTAATGTAGTAGAAGATAGATATGTGGATATGGTGAATGATGCATTTCGTGAAAGCGCGAGTTTTGATAACTATCATCATGATGGTAGTTATCAGAATGTAGAAGAACCGGTACGTAACAATTCAAAGAAATTCTACGATGAATTGTTAGAAGGTACAAATAATCCATTATATGATGGTTGTCGTGAAGGTCACTCGCAGCTATCCTTAGCTGCTCGAGTCATGCAAAATAAGGCAGAATATAATATGAGTGAAAGTTAGTGGATTCGGTTTGCGGAATCTTGACAAACTATTTACCAGAAGGAAACAAGTCAACCGGTTCACATTACGAGACAGAAAAATTGATGCGCAATTTAGGTCTCCCATATCATACAATTGATGTTTTTATTAACAATTGTATGATCTTCTGGAAAGAGGACGAGAAGGAGGATAAATGTAGGTTTTGTGGTGCACAAAGATGGAAGCCTAAGAACGACCGGCGTAGAACCAAAGTACCATACAGTCGTATGTGGTATCTACCTATTGCTGACAGATTAAAGAGAATGTATCAGAGCGAGAAGACTGCAGCCGCAATGAGATGGCATGCCGAGCACCAAGCAAAGGAGGGAGAAATGGGTCATCCATCTAATGCGGCGGAGTGGAGATATTTTCAAGATCAACATCCCCGGTTTGCTGAAGAACCCCGTAACGTTTATCTTGGATTATGTACAGATGGGTTCAATCCATTTGGCATGTCTCGTAATCATTCGTTGTGGCCTGTGATCTTGACGCCATATAATTTACCCCCGGGGATGTGCATGAATACAGAGTATTAATTTCTTACAATTCTGAATTCTGGGCCAAATCATCCGCGAGCTAGTCTAGATATCTTCCTCCGACCTCTTATTGAGGAGTTAAACGAGTTATGGTCTAATGGCTTCGATGCATACGATTTGTCTTTGAATCAAAATTTTAATCTAAAAGCAGTGCTGATGTGGACGATAAGCGACTTTCCGGCGTATAGCATGTTATCTGGATGGACAACCCATGGTAAATTATCTTGTCCAGTTTGAATGGAAGATACTAAGTCTTTTTATCTACCTAATGGAAGGAAGACGTGTTGGTTTGATTGTCACCGAAGATTTCTTCCTCATGGTCATCCATTGAGGAGGAATAAAAAAGACTTCCTAAAGGGAAAAGACGCTTCGCGAGAGCATCCACCTCCGTCTTTGACGGGTGAGTAATTTTATTTCGAGCGGTTGGTTGGTGTAAAACCATCAAAAACAATGGATGTTGGTGGAAACGGTCACGAAAAGAAGAAGTCGGGGTATAGGAAGCAACATAACTGGCACAAGGAAAGCATATTCTGGGAGCTGCCGTACTGGAGGGACCTTAATCTCCGTCATTGTCTTGATGTGATGCATATAGAGAAGATTTTTTTTGACAACATCATGAATACTCTTACGAGTGTGAAAGGTAAATCGAAAGACAACATCATGTCAAGATTGGATATAGAACGATTTTGTTCTCGACCACACTTACATATTGATAGTGCGGGTAAAGCTCCTTTCCCATCCTTCACATTGACAGAAGAAGCCAGAAAAAGTTTATTGGAATGTGTGAAGAATGCGGTTAAGTTCCCAGATGGTTATTCGTCAGACTTAGCTACTTGTGCTGATATGGACAACCAAAAGTTTTCAGGCATGAAGAGTCATGACTGTCATATTTTTATGGAGCGGTTACTTCCATTTATCTTTGCAGAACTCCTAGATCGGAATGTCCACCTTGCGTTATCAGGTACTAATTACGACAATTTATTTAAATAAAATTATAGTAACTTATCTAGTAACCTAAAGCAATTTTTGCGTATATTGTAGGGGTTGGAGCATTTTTCCGGGACTTATGTTCGAGAACTTTGCATACAAGTCGCGTTCAAATTCTAAAACAGCACATAGTTTGAATACTATGCAATTTAGAAAAGATCTTTCCACCTTCATTTTTCGATGTGATGGAGCACCTGCCTATACATCTCCCCTATGAAGTTGAATTAGGAGGCCCTGTCCAGTATAGGTGGATGTATCCTTTTGAAAGGTTTTTCAAAAAGTTGAAAGGGAAAGCAAAGAACAAAAGATATGCGGCAGGATCGATTGTTGAATCATATATCAATGACGAGATTGCTTATTTCTCAGAGCAATACTTTGCCGCGAATATACAAACGAAATCAAGGTAAATGCTAAAATCAATCACATCATGTCCACTTTGCCATTTAATTTGTATACACATGCTACTCATTCGTCAGGTTAACAAGATTCGATGAAGGTGAAGTCCCCGTGTATCATGTCCCTGGAGTACCTTCTATATTTACTCACGTAGGCCGTCGAAGTGGAGAAATGCATGAAATATGGCTCTCAGAGAGAGACTATCAATGCGCACATGCATATGTTTTACGAAATTGTGACTATTTTCAACCAATTGAGAGGTATATAAGTTGGCATCGCTCTCAGATTGCGTTTTAATATATTTAACATTTGTTTAATTTCTCATATTTGTGTTGGTCTTGTGTA
The DNA here is from genome assembly GCA_030161315.1 of Eutrema japonicum. Taxonomy (NCBI): domain Eukaryota; kingdom Viridiplantae; phylum Streptophyta; class Magnoliopsida; order Brassicales; family Brassicaceae; genus Eutrema; species Eutrema japonicum. Next base: position 45,489,285 of record BSQW01000001.1, read on the forward strand.
GTATGTTCGAGGAATTTATTTCTGCAAAATATCCAGGACTTTCCGAAAAAGAACTCGCCGCAAAAAGAGCTGACGAATATCATTTATGGGTGAAAGAATATGTATGTCTCAAAAATTTCATAACTATTCATATTTGTATACTTATATATATTTACGATATTTTTTTTATATATATGCAGGTTTCTTACTGGAACGCCACGAATCCATTTCCTACTTGGGTTCAAGAGATAGTGCATGGACCTTTGAATAAGGCCAAAACCTGGCCAATGTATTTTACAAGAGGCTATTTGTTTCATACGCAGAATCGAGGCGCTGGACGAAAGACATGTAACTATGGGGTCAGTGTTAAAGGTGAAAATTACACTGATGCATCCGATGCAGCTGATTTCTACGGGACCTTAACTGATATCATAGAACTCGAGTACGAGGGGATGGTCAATTTGAGAATCACACTTTTTAAGTGTAATTGGTATGACCCTGTTATCGGTAGAGGCACTCGGAGGAGCAATGGTGGCGTTGTAGACGTTCTTTCATCGAGAAAATATAATAAATATGAACCATTTATTCTAGGTATGTACTTATGACAATATTTATATATAGCATTTTATTAATGTCAATATACATATGTATAACTTATATATACATTTATATTACAACAGCCTCGCAAGCGGATCAAGTTTGTTATATTCCGTACCCATATACAAAGAAACCGAAGCAGTTGTGGCTCAATGTTCTAAAAGTGAATCCGAGGGGAAATATTTCAGGGGATTATGAAAAGAAAGAACTGACTCTTTTGCAAACAGAAAATGATGATGTTGTATTGATAACAACAATTGAAGATCTCGTACTCGACAATTTCGTACAAGGAGACCCAGTAAACCTCGATTACGATGTCGGAGATGCAGACCCAGAAGACGAATTTCTATGTAATTTATCGTCTTCTGATGAAGAATCAGATGACGAAGAACCCTACTAATTAACTATGTTACTTATGTCAGAATTTCGGTGTAATTTGTCGTTTACATTATATGTCGTTATGAGTAAAAAAAATACATCTCCGTATTAATAAGTAAGTAAAAAAGATTTTTTTAAAAATCATTTTCGTACTCAGTAGGATTCGAACCGTGGGTGGATCACAGTTAAATATTAATAAGTAGAAAAGATTACAACAAAAAAATATTTCCGTCTTCACGGAGACTCGAACTGTGGGTTGATGGATCAAGAGAGGAAGAATTACCAATATGCTAAAGTCTTTAATTGGTATTATTCAAACATAAATATTAATAACTAGATCGAAAAGGTAAAAAAAAAGAAAAGAACTTCTCCGTATTTACGCAAAAGTTGGTGAATTATCAATATGCTAGAGTCATTTCAATGGTTATGAACACACAAAACGTTTAATAAGTATTCTTTTTTTCTGATTAAAAAAAAAAACTTTACCATTACTTCACGAAAACCCTAAGTCCTTTTGCTCTCACCTTTGCGACTCTGATCGCCTCCAATCTTCTTCTTCTTCTCCGATCTTCGCCTTAGAATCCACAGAACGATGCCGGGAGATAAGAGCAAACGAGCAGGGAAGAAAATATTGACTCCCAATGTTTCTCAGAGAGTCGGAGTGTCGCCTTCTTCGTCGCGAACCCCAACCTCTCTACCGCCGCAGTACAACTTTACGCCGCCGCCCCAACTTCCGAATCAGTCAACAACACCTCAAGTCCCCGTGAACGCTCAATCGGCATCGCCAGCACCAAGTTTCCGGAGCTTTCCACCGCCACAAGAACTATTCCCGGACTCGATGCTTCAACACCGTGAAGAAGAATTACCTGCGGCGGCTTCGGCTCCACTGGAGAACACTCCGGCGTCTGGAGAACACATCCATCAATCTTCTGGAGGGCACAACTACCATGACGAATCTGCACCAGGTTTGCTGGATCTCCAAGAGGACACACTAAGGGTGCTGAATGCCTTGCTTATGGTGCCAGACCGGGATAGATTCACCACCGTCCTCTCTCCCACACCGATGCCGAACTCAACCTGGTAAGTGTATCGCAAGGTAAATCAGATTTCTTAATGTCTTCTAGCTGTTTTTTGAAGTTGTTAGATTCTCAATGTTGGATACTCATTGTCGAATTTCTTAATGTCTGATTCTTAATGTTAGATTCTCAATGTTGGATACTCATTGTCAATGTGTGTTCTGTTTTGTCTGTGTGTATGTGTGTCATCCAATATAGATAGTTGTGTGTGTGTGTGTCAATGTGTGTTCTGTTTCTAGGATTGCAACGTTGATTGTCTAGGATTGTTGTGTACTTGTTTTATTTTCTGATTGTCTAGGATTGTTGTCGTCTAGGATTGATGTCTACTTGTTTTATTTTCTGTTTCTTGTCTGATTTTCTAGGATTGTTGTCTACTGGTTTGTTTTCTTTCTTTACTTGTCTTGTCTATCTTTCTTTGGTTTGTCAATGTGTGTTCTGTTTTGTGTGTGTGTATGTATAGGATTGATGTCTACTTGATTTTGCTGGTTTACACGTGACAGAGGATCTAAACTGGTTAGGTCAATTACTAAAGTCTTTACAAACAAATTTGATGCTCCCTACTATAGCTGGACAGTTGTGCCTCGGGAGAGACAAGAAAGATACTTTCTCGAGTTCGCGGTAAGTTTTCTGTTCTTTCGCATTCACATATAGCTTTGCTTGTGATGTTTTTACTAACATCAAATTCTCTTTGTAATGTAGAAAACCCACACATGGGATCCATTGATAACATGGACGGTTCAAGGCTATTTCAAGGAGATTTGTCAACACAGGTTGAAAGACATGGTTAGCACCGCGAGGACTAGTCGAGAGAGACCTAATTGGATAGGTGACACTCTCTGGGCAACGATGACAGCATATTGGGACACAAAAGAAGCAAAGCTAAGGAGTGTCACTTATTCAGCTGCTCGTCTGTCTGACCGTAAAGATCTAGGTTATCACATCCACTTATCAGGGCCTAAGTCCTATCAACAAATCCAATCCGAAATGGTTAGTAACTTTTCAATTTCTTTTTTTTGGGGTCATATTACTTCTGTTTTGTCATATTCTGTTTAGTGTTGGTTGTATATTGTATTCAGTCATAATCCTTGTATTTTTTTGTCACATTGCAGGAAGAGGAATTAGGAAGACCGGTAAGTCTTGGTGAGGTTTTCAAAAAGACACATACAAAGGCTGACGATACATATGTCGATAGGAAGGCGGAGAAAATTGTTGAAGCATATGAGAAGAAGGTGCAACAAAAGTTATATGAGCTCGGGGCAGAGAGTTTAGAAGTTTCTGACGGTGCGTCGCGACCTGGAGACCTAACACCAGATGAGTATACGTCAATCTTTCTTGAGGTAACATTTCATATACTTCATACTTCATCTTTCTTTCATATTTCATATATTTCATATTTTATACTTCATCGTTTGTCTTCATCGTTTCATATTTCATATACTTCATACTTCATATTTCATATACTTCATCTTTCTTTCATATTTCATATACTTCATATTTCATATACTTTATCGTTTGTCATACACCAGAATGTTTTTTTCTGTTCCTTTTCACAGGCAACCGAGAAGGATTCAAGAGGAAATCTTTATGGGCTTGGAAGCCTGAAGGAGAGTCTTCTCAATGGCAAACGCAAGCAACCAGGAGACTCTTCATCTTTTGTCGCACTGCAAGAGCAACTGAAGGAAGCTCAGAAGAAAATCGAAGAGCAGGCTGCTTACAATGCACAGCGTGATGCTGAGGTTGCTGCCCGTGAAGGAGAGCACAAAAGAGATGTGGCTGAGCAAAAGGACAAGCTCGAGCACTTCTCATTGGTGGAAAAGTACCTGAGACAAACCGATCCGCGGTTTCTAGACTTCGTGGCATCACATTCAACACCAGCAACAACAGCAACAACCGTAATGCTTCCATCAGCCTCTCTACCAGATCCAAGGAATATACCTTAGGTCACTAATCTTTTTTTTTGTGAACTTGAACTTGTTTTTATTTATGTTTTGGCTTTTGTAAACTCATGTTTGAAACAATAATATTGGTAATGAAATGGTCTTTTCTGTATAATGTCTTTATTTTACTTTGTATCTTTTTATTTGTAACACAGGTTTCAAAGAATTTGAAAAATAAAACAAACGTGATTCAATTGTACCATATTATTGTTTTGTTAACAAATATAATCACTAAACAGTCGCCTATTAGTCGCCAAATAGTCGCATAAGAGTAGCTGAGTAGTCGCAACATATTTAAATACGCAAAGTCTGATGACCATAATAGTCGGCAAATAGTCGTTTAATAGACATAGAATAGTCGCTGATTAGTCACAACAATTACGACTACTTAACGACTACGTTACGTCTACAATATCCAGTCGTAAAGTAGTCGTCAATTGGCGACTACATGTACGACTACTAACTTTACAAAAGTTGCGACTACTTTACGACTACGTACAGCCTACACTGTCCAGTCGTTACGTAGTCGCCAATTAGCGACTATATTTACGACTATTTCATTTAGCGACTAAGGATTAACGACTATAGGTTTTAGTCGTATTACAACTTTTAGCGACTATTATGCGACTTCTTCTGCAGTCACCAAATCGTTGTTTTCTTATAGTGTATATTCTAAAGACATGCGAATTAACGATATGAAACTTGTGGTTTTCGTTTCACGATTTTAGGAAACATAATACTTTAGTGTATATCATATATATATCACTTAAATTGCAATAACTTTCTTTTCTGGCAATTTCGGATCTTGTATCTAAACGTTTCTTTATAATCGGCCCTATGCTGGCTGATTAACATATATTGAGTTTTGACTAATAAGACGCTAATAATAAATTTAAAATTTCTGTGTGGTTCGTTTGAAAACATGTGTTTGCGAGTACTATAAACGGCCGAAAATTAATGATGAAAAAATGTCAGAAAATTAAAAAGGCCGGTTTCTTAACGACTGTTGATTTTTATAATAAGAGTTTATTTTAGAATAGGTAGGTATCTTAAATTCTAATGTTTTTAACCTTTATTGATTTGATGCTTTCATTACAAGTCTGTTTCTTATTTTAAGAGCTAGCTCTTCACCAACAAAATTTATTCATCCACTTGTGTCAAAATCAAATGAATTGTCCTTTTTACACGTAATGTTTGGGACAATCTTAAACGCACATGCACTGCTTTATCTTGACCGAATTGCACCGGTACAACAAAGTATTACCATCCAACATCAATCATCAATGTTTAACCAAAAGATACTAAATATCAACTCTCTTATTATACTATGTTTTAGAGAGGCTGATATTTAATTCCCAAACTTAATACTTCCTAGCCAAAGTATGTTGTAGAAAAAGGTAAGATCGATACGCATTATATTACGTGACTAACTTTTTTTTTTAGTTACAAAAAAAATTGTGTAAATGAATATTATAAAACATATCTTGGTATTTTTTTTGTTTACTATTAATGAGTTGTTTGTACTCAATTCTGGATTCCCTAATTTCGTATTTTGTTAATTTGATAATTAATCACGAGTCCACGATCTTTCTAAATCATTGCATTTTTTTTTTTTTTTATTACATCCTAGAATGAATGCACTTCGTACTTTGATAGTGCATGTGTAAATTTTAGAAAACACATGACTTGGATGAAAACTTCTGAAGTATTGATGAAAACAAAAACACATCATGGACTTGGGAGGCTCTTCTCTCTCTTAGACCTCTTGAAGCTACATTCCTCAGATGCAGGATTGGAAATGGATCTCGACCATTGCCCATTGGACACCCTTAGGACCTCTCCTTCAACTGTTTGGTCATGTGGATCCTCGGCAGCTTGGAGTCCCTATCACAACCACAGTACAGTTTCTGCGTGTTGCACCAACACCGGCTGGAATCCGAGAGGAGCAAGATCTCCAAAAGCGAAAGCTCTTCACATCTACCTAACCATCAATACCATTCCTCTCCCATCTCTTGCAGCCGTGAATGACCAGTATGTTTGGCAGGTGAATGATGTTGAGCTCACAGCCTACTCAGCAAAGCACACTTGGAAATATCTAAGGCCAAGGGCTCCTACCCAACAGTGGACATCAAATGTGTGGTTTAAAGGCGTTATCCCCAGACATGCTTTTTTGATGTGGGTAACACACCTAGATCAGCAGCCTGCCAACAATAACTCAGTTGAGAAATTGGGGATTTAGTCCTAATTGTTGCCTATGCGATATGTATGAAGAAATCCGAGACCATCTATTCCTCCGGTGTGAAGTAAGTGAGCAAATCTGGGTCCTCTCCATCAAAAAGTTAGGCTATAATCCCTTCTACTTTCACACATGGACTACATTCTCTTCTTGGCTTGGGTGTAAGGATGGCACAGCCCCAAGGACATTGTGCAGACTCGTAGCCCACTCTACTATCTATGGGATATGGACTGAAATAAACAACCGGATTCACAATTCCATCTCCTCCACCCATAAGTCATCTTCAAGACGATTGATCGACTAATCTGAGACGTCATTCTGGCGAAAAGGAACCGCAAAAACTTTGGTGATATTATGCAGATTTCGCTCACCCATTCTTAGGACCACCTCCCTCGAAGTCAGTGGCAGACCCCGACATTATTTTGACTGGGATCAATTTATCAGTTATAAAAATAAAAAATATGAAGAAGGTGACAAGAAGGATTTGAACCTAGGTTTAAGGGGTTCAATAAGCCACATTTGCCAACTATGCTATTGATTTTCCTTTGTTTCTATGTACAAAAACAAATATATAAGGATTTAAGGGGTGTCACATGACCCCTATCCACTTTAGTGGGTTCGCCACTGCTCAAAGTTACATGTTAGAGTATCTGCAACGGTGAGAACTCCAAGGGTATCTAAAAAAATATATATATAGTGTGAACGCAACCCTTTTTATTTTTCTCTATTTTCTAATTTTTTTATAGTATGAACGCAAATTAGACCAATCAACATTTGCCAAGTGTAGACACCCTATTTCTCTCATATCTCAAACGAGACGCCCATTTTTTTCTCTCATGTTTTTACAAATTTTTCTAATTTTTTTATTATGAGACACTCCCTTATTTTTAGTTAGACACCCACTGATGTTGGTGCTCTTAGAGCACCCACATTGGTTAACAAAATTGGGTGTCTAAACATTAAAAAAATGAAAAAAAATTAAAAAAGCAGAAGAGAGAGACACAAGGGTGTCTCGTACGAGACACTCCCACCAAAACCTGAGACACCCAATAGCTTATGTGGCAGATTAGTATTGGTCCTTTTTTTAATTTACTTATTTAATTTTTAAAAAATAACTTTTTTTTTTGGTTAGACACCCTCACCGATGGAGATGGTCTTAGATCAATTGCATTGGGGGGTGTCTCATTAATACACTCTCCATTAAACAAATAATAAAAAAAAAAGTAAGAGAGTGTCTCTGAAACACCCAACAAAAAAGGTTGAGACACTCATATGTGGCAATTTGGGATTGATTATTTTTTTTTAAAATTAATTATTTAATTGAAAAACAAAATTTAATATTTTTTTGTGTGGTGAAACACCCTCAAAGATGTGTCAGCAGATGCTCTCTCACTTGTTTTTTATTCTTATTTTTTTTGGCAAGAACATCCTATTGTTAACCACTTTTTTTATAATATTTTAAAAACAATCTCATTTTTAATGAAATTCAAATATTTAGTCAAAATGTTTTTGAAATACATCTATTATATAACAGAATGACAACTCTTTCAGGTTGAGTGCACTAGATAAGTTGCCACATGGCAATATGTTTTCTTGAGAACCATTAGACACGTAGATCCACTATTTTTGTTTAAGTCTAGGAACGTCAAACGTCTTGCCGTATCGATGCGTCAATTCCACAAGAGTCAAATCTGTCATTGATGATTGATCTCATTCTTAAACGATTCCTTTCACTTCTTCTAGACATGTTCCTTTGTCAAAGATGCAACAATCTCTACTGTGATCTCAGACCTCAACCATCTCTTCTCCCGAACCTTTCAATGGTTCGTCAACCTTATCACCAACGAAGTCGACGAAGATGAAACTGAGTGTTTTGGGGATGAGGCCAATGTAGAAGGTAGATCGAAATCTCCTCAGTGAATCGATCCTTTTTTTGTTGATTTGTTGTTCATTTTGTAATTGATTTGCCAATATATAAAGAGGGTCACCGTTCACGTGGAGGAAAGATAATTCCAGCGACGAGACAGGCACGAAGAGTCGAAGAACAGTTCGTATGATAATAAAAAAAAAAACATTACCAGAGCTTCGTTTTACCCTTATGTAGTCCACCAATGAAAAGACCATTGACCGAGTAATTTAATTTCTTCGTCGAATGAGTAATAAATCCGTTGAAAAGTTGTATTTACTTATCCTATTCCTACAACCAATTTGTATCTGATTGTTTTTCAGGAAAAATACCATTTTGTAGCATAGATGGTTGTGAATGATGTAAGTTTCCTCTTACGTTGCAAATAGTATTCTCTGCCTTGTTTCTCTAAAATAATTTATCTTTTGCCTCAATTTATAGTTTATATACACTCTTGGAGATTTGTTTTATGCTGATCGGAGTTTCTACTATGCTTTTTTCTCTAGCTGTATTTGACAATTACCCACAACTTATTTTGGCTACAACTATTGTCTTGTTTTTTACTTTGGTCTTTGGGTGTCAAAAAGACAAACACAATGTTTGGACATTGTTTAATGATAATTAATCTGTTCACATTTTTTTTTTTTTAGAAAGGGTTAATCACATGATGTTTATCTTGATGGCATGTTTCATATGTTCTTAGTGTTGCAGTTTTTTGCGTTTGACCATCATTCCCATGCTCAAAGTGAAAAACTATTGTTACACGTCTGTGTCATCATTAAAAAATAAAACAAAAATATTACCATACATTTTTTTTTTGATCAAATACAAAAAATATTACCATACATGTTTTAAAAAATAAAGTGAAATGATTATATGTTGATCCATGTTTTAACAATTCTACATATTTCGTTCTTGATTTTTCTGATGACACATTTTTACATTTTCGACACTCTCTCACACCTTTGTGTTGCAATCTGTTCTCCGTGTGCTTAATTATGTTTGAGGATTTAAGCTCCAAAGCCTCCAAACGCTTAATTAGCTTGAGTCTTTAATTCAAATGAAACTACGTTACTTTATCCTTTTTAAATTGAATCACTAATATAGCAAAGTAAAATTATCTATTATAACTTTTTAATTTTGAACTATTTCAAAAGTAATTGGTCCCATTAGCATTCTATTTTTTTACCATTTAAAGAGATTTGAAATTTTACCAAAAAAAAGTTTTCATATAACAATATTTCCAACAAAAAATGTGACAATTTAACAATACAAAATCATAAAAAGAATTTGAAATAAAATATGTAACATACAAAAACGCGCATAGCGCGAATATTCATCTAGTGACACATAATACATAAACACAACCACATATTCAATAAAAACATTAATAATTTTTTTTAAAACATTAATATTTAATATTTAACATTAATATTTAACAAACAAGGGATACGTAGCCAGATGGTTACGTAAATTTTATCTAACCATATCTTATTATATGTTAAATACTAACATACTATTGTTTAGTGCCAATCAACACATTCAAAATCACATACAAAATCTGAAGAAAAAAGCAAAAAATACAATGTTTGAATATTCTCTTAGGGGGTGTATTCAATGTAATATTTATGACAATTTATAAAGATATGAGTTTTAGTGAGTTTTTAGATGATTTGAGTGAATTAAGAAAATTGTTATGATTTATTTTTAAATAACTATGAAATCTCATCTAAAACCAAGAGATTTGAATTTTTTTTTTCATTTCCATATAACTAAAAATTCCTTAAAACCCACTACTTAATATATTTTCAATAACAGTGGATTTGAAAGTTCATTTAGAAATCACTAGTTCAATAACATGAGATTTTAAAATACTTTTTAAAATTCATAACTCATGTTTGAATAACATAAATTTTTTGATTTTAATACAAATCACTCCAAATGTTAGATTGAATATACCATATCGATGGTGATTATAACAATGTATGGTGATTATTCAACAATGTGGATTTTTTGTGCAATCGAAAAAATCTTTATTCTTGATTATCAATCATGTCTATAACAACCAGATCCATACGAACCTTCTTCATTTTTTTTTTTCATATTCTCAATTTAGTCATAAACTAAAACTTGAAGTTCACTAATCCTTATCGTTGAATTGGGACAAAGTCTCTTTTCCAAGAGAAAATATATCTTCTTCATTAAACAATCATATCAGAAATCAGCTCCAAAGTATTTCCATTCTTCTGCTTCGAGCAACTTTGAATTAACCCCATTATCATTTTTTTTTGTTTTTGTAGAACTTTGTTGGGCATATGTTGCTGTAAATTTGGTTAGTTATCTGAGGGTTATCAAAGGAAAGGATCTTGATTTTGTGAAGTTAAGCGTAAATGAATTATGTTTTTATGCATATTCCCATGATCGGTCCCAAAAGACAAGAAAACACAAGCATCATTCTTTCAAAGTGAGTAAGGCTTTTAGGTATATAGTGGAGTTTGGGGTCGGCAAACAAGAAGGTCAATCTGAGGAATTTAATTGTGTAATAGATCAACTAAAGCGTAAGGGGTCGAAGATTCATATAGCGGATTCTTTTTATCTTGATGATGATTTGGATGCAGCAGTGAATAGACTTATAATCCAGCCCATAACAACAACAATAGTGGTATTTTCAGAGTATTGGGAGTTCAAGAACGTAAATAAATATAGTTTTTTAATAATTTTAAAGTTCTTTCTTGTTTTGACTGTTTGTTTGATGGCAGGACATCTACATGTGACCCACTTGCAATGAATCAGTATATGAGGGTTTACACACGGTAATTATTGATGATGTCTATATCGAAAATGGAGAAATTATCCTTTGGTGCAAATCAAACCACATGAAAGAGAAAAAAAGATGTGAATTACGTATTCATTACTGCGGTAAGCCGGTAAACTAATCATAGATTGTTAGCTAAACTTTTTTTTTTAAAATTACGTATATCCTGATCGAAATTGTGAATCCCCCGACTGCGTAACAAGAAACCTGGAATATAGGAATGTCATCTTTGAATCATATTAATTCTAAGGTAGTGTATCATTCGCAATGAGCTTTAACGGTCTCTCCCTTCAATTAAGCCTGAGGTCTTGTAACAAAGCGGCGGATAGAGTAGCTCACCAATCTTATCTCTTCGAGAGTCAATCCTTGGATTTGTAATTGTGTTCCTCCTTGGTTAAAAACTCTTGTGGAGGATGATAAACGTGAGAAATAATTTCTATTATGAATGAATATGATGTTGAGTTAAAAAAAAAAAAAATCAAAATTGTGTGGCAGTTTGTTTTGGCAGTGATTATGTTCCGAATGTTGCGATGGAGCTTCCTGAACAGAACATTTAATTGTCGACGAGGAAGTGGATGTGTGTAGTCTTGCGCTACGCTCCTTCCGGAGGCAGTACGTGGTCGCCTTTGGTATAGCATGTGACGAACCAGCAGCCCAAATAAGCATTTGATTCCAGTTTGAAAAACGAAAAAAATATAGAAGTTTCATTAATTAATACTCTGTCAATAGAATTAAGGCAATGCACACACAAATGTTTTCGAAGTTAGATTCTTTTGGTTATGAGATATATGATATAAATAAAGAGAGAACTGAAAGTAAAACATTCTGTACTATCTATATGCATATATATTTTTGGTAATTGAATTGAAAAACCTTCGTTAAATTTATTACATCTCAACGGTAAACTGCGTATCTCTAACACCTTTATTTAATTCAACTATCTACACTTGTGAGTCTTTTTTTTTTTGTTAACGTACTTGTGAATTGTTGTTACCGTGGCCATCCAACACTTGTGAGTATTACTCTATTCTTTTTCTTTTAATCTAGGCCCATTTGTGTTAAAACACTAGAGTTTGGGCATAATGGACCCAATGGCTTCATTGCTTTAAGTAGTTCTTTAAATGGACTGACCCGCCAATTAACAGTCCATTTTTCTTAATTTACTTGTTAAGACGTTTATGAATAATTGTCTGCGTGTCGACAAAATTGCACTAGATACAAAGTCCTCTAATTTGATATTGTAACCACGTTTGTATAACATAAGAGCCAAACAAAGGAAGTAATGCCTAATTCAAGAGCAAAAGTCAGAAGGACTCTGTTTCTTCGAGCAACAAATGATCGTAAGTAGTTAAGAAAATTACGAGAGCATATACTAAAAAATAGAAGTTTTTTTTTATTTAAAAAATAATAAATAAAAAACCCTATATATCACTTTTGATGGATGTGCCTAACTCCATGGGCTTAATCATTTCAAAACTAACAATTTTGGTACATTGATGTTTTGTATCTCTATTGGCTTTAATGAACTTTCATTATAAACAACAGATGTGTGATATATATATCAATAATCTTAGAGATTTACAATATCATAAAATTTGACATGCATTTTAAAAACATTTCCCTAATCTTTGTATACTGCCATAACAATAATTAAAAATGAAAAATATATATTATGATAATTTTACCTGTATTATATATTATTGACTTTTGTTTTCAAATTATTTTATTTAAATTTGTAGTAACTAACAAATTACTTTTGTTTCTTTTTGTTTCATTCAAATATTCTTTATTGGAGAAAAACAATGGTAGCGTTTTTTTTTTTTTTTTTTTTTTAACATTCTTTATTCATCTTCCCCCATAAGGGGCATCATTTGGAACTACAATCAGATTTAGCACAAAGATGATTTAGAATACAGACAAGACATGTCTCGAAACAAAGTGAAGCAAGTGATATGAGTCAAAGATGAAGTTAGGATAGAAGAAATTTGATACACGAGCAATCAAGAAGTGAAGTAATCTTTGTATGAACTTGAACCACGTGTATAGAAAAGACTCATAATCTTGGAAGGATGACGACTGATGACTCTGGCTGGATTCATCACGATCCAAGCCAAGGAGCTTTGCTCTAATAAGAACCTGAATTTCCTTCACAATGACTTGGAACAGCTTTAAGGTAGCTGAATGTAAGCGAGAGTTTCTTTCTTTCCACAAAAAATAAACCACCGCTTGAATAATCATGATGAGTAAAGAAAGAATTCCATACCTGTTGAGAGTATAAACATTCAAAAAACAGATGATGCTTATTTTCCACTGAGGAACCGCATAGAAGACAATCTGCCGGGACAGAAAGTCCCCAAGCTCTCAAGCGATCACGTGTTGGTAATCTGTTGCGAACCACCACCCACAACATGAAAGCATGCTTGGGAATCCTCACTTTACACCAAACAGATTTGAACCAATTCACCCGTGGAGGAGGTGGATGCAATGAATTCCAAGTTTGAGCTGTTGAGAAAACTCCAGGTGGTTTGTTGAAATTATTTCTCCAAAGAAAAAGGTCATCCCCGTGAGACAAGGAGGCTGGCACATGAACAGGTAAGCAAGCTCTTAGAAGAGCCAAAATAGGATGTCTGCCACGAGAGAGCATCCAAGAGCCCTCTACACAAGCTTGGGACACCTTAGACATTATCGATATACCCAAGACTCTGGGTCCATTTGGTCCGGTAATATCAATCAATGGGCCCAAGTTGGTCCAATCATCATGCCAGAAGTAAGCTAAATCTCCAGAATGAATCTGACAAGATAAAAAGGGTCTAGCTAGATTTCGAAGCTTCATTAGGCGACGCCAAATCCAACTACCCGAGTGCTGAAAATCAGTAGACCAAAAGAGTCTTCCATTGATAAAAAAAAAATAGAAGTTAAAAAAAAAAAGAAGTTAAAAAAAAAAATGGTAGCGTTTTGTTGCAATGAAACTCAAGAAAACCATCCATTACAAATTACTCATAAAAATAGAAGTTAAGAAGACCCATGGTCGATGTCTAGTTGCCTATTAGCCATTTGGAGAGGGGATTGGTCTGCAGAACCAAAGCTAGAGCAGGTTGCTAAAGATCGGTCGGGGGTGTCCATGCCAGAAAGAGGAGGCTCGGTTGCGTAAGAGTTTGCCCATGTGAGAAGTAGAATACAAGTCGACAGCTTGTCGTTAGAACTATATATTTCATTTTATTTTGTTCACATCATATTTTGCATATAATGATAAGAATCGTGACAATGAAAAGAGTGGACACGAATGAATGAGTGACGACCAGTTAAAGACTTAATCGCAATCTGATGGAAAATAAGAATTTCTCAGCCGAGTCATATATAGAAGGCGACCATACGAGATTAGAAAACTAATACCTGAAGAATACCTGCTCTATGCGCATAGATACGTAGGACAAAAAAGGCATGAGGTGTTTGTTGTGATGTCCCACGCCGCTAGACGATCTCGTGTTGGATTACGGCCAGGTCGTGAACTTGTGTTTTAGAATAGCGACTCAATGCCAGACCAAACTGTGCATATATACTCGAGGGTTCTAAAATTGAAAATAATTCTAAATTATGTCGATAGATAATTAAAAATTGTCCGTTATGAGCCATCCAAAATCCACAAGGGTTTATCCTATGCATCCGAGATAATTAGCAAGATGAGAGAAGTTTGAACGCTAACATGCGTCTCCGAACTCGCGTGAGGGAGCTTCCAACCATCTTAGACCCTAAACATTTGAGACAAGTGAGCATTAGGGAATATAAAGTTTGGAGAGACCACCTAAATAAATAGACAACCTTGATATTTTTTTTTTGTTAAGTATGTGAATTATTATTTAAAAATAATCGATTACAAATTGTACATGCGTACAAAAGATGCTCTTAAAGCCATAAGATAGATCTTGCACAAAAAGACAAGGAAAGTCTAGAACTCCCACAAAGGGAAGATCTAATGATTTGGCAAGCCAAAGCATTAGAAATTAAATCGGTACTGTCGACACTGAAGCTTAAAAGCAGCATGTATCGAATAGCGATTAAAATCTTAAACACCTTCGGGATATATGAGACCTAGATAGGGCCGTAAAGAAAATAGAAAGAACCGCGAAACGTCAATCTTGCATATCAGAAGCTACAACCTTGGTATTTCAGACCAGAATTTGGTCATCTTCCCATTGCCAATCAGTAAGTGGCGCTTTTTTAAAATACACTCACAAACCATTTTACATTGACATTTTTGGATTCACTCACTTGTATTGGAGTTTTACCTTTAGAAATAAAGATATATTATTTTTCAAAATATTGGTTGCAATAATTTGTATACAAATATTTTCAATACCAGAAAATCATGCATACGTTATAATAATTTATTATAACTAATGAAAACCGGGTTTGAAGTTTTGTCTTTGGTCTTTAGAACGATGAGAGAAGTCTTACGCAGACATGTACAGGTATATACGCAGACATGTACAAGTTTTAATAAACCATGCATATATTAAATTATAGTTAAGGAACATATATTCTCACGCAGACATGTACAGGTATATATCGTGTGAAGCTCTGTATACGTAAGAGAAATATGATGCATGCCGTAAAACTCCAAGAAGTGTATGATTTGTTAGTAGGGATGATTCAGTTTTTGATTAGATGTCATTATTTATTTAACGAAAAAAAAAAACAGCGAGGTGGAGAACATGCATGGAGGATCAAATTGAATGCAAATGTACGTAACTAGTTTACTTGAATCTCCATGCACAATTCCCATGCACTCAAACCCTTCTATATAAACCCCTCCAAGTTCATCATTTAATCATCACCAAACTAACCCTACACAAGCTCATAGAAAACAAAATACAAATCTCTCAACCATGGCCATTCCAAAAGCTCACTTCTCTTTAGCCATCCTTGTCATTCTCTTTGTCGTTTCGAGTTGCCAAAATGTCTGCAATCCAGCATGCAAGGCTAAAGAACCCTTCAACAGCGACAATATTCTTACATTCAACCGAACTGGATTCCCAAAGAATTTCACTTTTGGTGTGGCTACTTCTGCATACCAGGTATATACATATATCTTCGTCCATAATATATGGCTTTTGGCCATCGATTTCTAGCTATACCGAATCACTTTTTTTATAGTTTCCAATATGCTTTTATAATTGGTTCTACCATATTGAAGGTGCTGCACATAGAGCACTTAATGGATGAGACTATTTCACTCATAGATATCCAGGTCATTAATTTCCCGTATTATTAACATGCACTTCCATGTATGGGAAAATGTACAAATATTAGAAACAACTGTCATGCTCATATATATATTCCGGTTTGCTATCTCCAGAAAAAGTTCCAGATTAAAGTTCTGGAGACCTTGCTTGTGATTCGTATGATCTTTACAAGGTGAGAGGCTTTCAATGAACGATGAACCATTAATTACCCATATATATGTTATTTGTTTCATTTTGGAAATGTAATTTAACTCTGGAACTTTCATATATAACTTGAACAGGAGGATGTCCAATTACTGAAAAAAATGAATGCTCAAGCATACCGACTCTCAATAGCATGATCAAGGGTCTTACCAAGTAAATACAGAAGAAAACTTACTTGTCTCGTTTTTTTTCTTCATGACTTGATCTAATTGGCAAAAGAATTCGTAAAATTAATTTATATTCTATGACTCAAACCTTGTGATTAATATATACTAATTTTAGAGGGAAGACTGGTTGGAGGAGTGGACGAGAATGGGATAACATACTACAACAATCTCATTAACGAGTTAAAAGCAAATGGTAAATTCTACTTAATCATATCATTTTAATCATTTTAATTATATTTTTGATTTAGACATTTAACTTACGCCAATACAGGCATAGAACCATATGTGACTATATTTCACTGGGATGTTCCCCAAACTCTAGAAGACGAATACGGAGGCTTCTTAAGCCCACGTATAGTGTAAGTCCATTAACTAATTTTTTTATTCTAAGCTTGTGTTTTCTTTTCCTTAATTAGGTTATATGCATCACATCAGATCTATCTATATCTAATATGTATGACACATGAACAGGGAGGACTACAAAAACTACGCGGAACTTCTATTCCAAAGATTCGGAGACAGAGTGAAATTTTGGATCACTTTAAACCAGCCTTACTCCCTCGCAAGCAAAGGTTATGGAGATGGATCGTATCCACCAGGACGGTGCACTAACTGTGAATTTGGAGGAGATTCAGGAACCGAACCTTATATAGTTGCACATCACCAACTTCTAGCTCATGCAGAAGCTGTATCTTTATACCGAAAAAGATATCAGGTTCATATACACAATCTATCATGATTTTTCCGAGATCAATTTTATTTTTATGTGGTATATTTGTAGTCTATAATCTAAAACTATTTATGCATGCAGAAATTTCAAGGTGGTAAGATAGGAACGACCCTGATCGGGAGATGGTTCACCCCGTTAAACGAAACTAGCAATCTCGACAAGGCTGCTGCAAAACGAGCATTCGATTTCTTCGTCGGGTGGTATATATATATTCTCTACTAACTGATTCTCAAATCACTTATATATACCCAAATATAGAAATTATTTTTGTTATAACACCTTTGTAACCAACATACTTGGCAATATGATGAAGGTTCTTGGATCCGTTGGTGTACGGAGACTATCCAAGGATAATGAAAGAGATTGTTGGAGATAGATTGCCTAAATTCACACCTCGAGAATCAGATTTAGTCAGAGGATCACTTGATTTTCTAGGGTTGAACTATTAGGTTACACAATATGCGACCGACGCACCTCCTTCTATTCCGACACAACCTAGTGTCTTAACCGATCCACGAGTTACTATTGGATGTATGTACAACTTTTTGTCTTATTTCTTACAAATTTTTAGATCTATTTATATTAATTTTCTAAACTCATTTTTCTCTAACTGGTTAAAGTTTACCGCAATGGAATACCTATTGGTGTTGAGGTTAGCATCGACTTTAATTTGGAATATTTTTGTTTATATATATATATATATATATATATATATATATTTTTTTTTTTTTTAAAATACTACAACATTTATTTGAGTCTCGCTCTCTCTTTTTCCGTCTACAGGCACCCAGCTTCGTGTACTATCCTCCAGGGTTCCGCCAGATTCTAAATCACATCAAAAACAACTACAAGAACCCACTTACCTACATCACCGAAAACGGTATCTACACATTATACCAATATACATATGTTTAACCAATAACAACCGTTTTACGTGTGTTTGATCATAAAATCTTGTGTTAAATTTTCAGGAGTTGCTGATCTTGATTTGGGAAACTTAACGCTGGCAAATGCTCTTGCCGATAATGGACGAATTCAAAATCATTGCAGCCATCTTTCGTGTCTCAAATGCGCCATCGAGTGAGTTATAATAATTCGTACTTTATTTCATACACTTCTTTTGAGAATTATAAATGTTAATACGTCAACATGATTTTAAATATAATATAGGGATGGATGCAAGGTAGGAGGATATTTTGCCTGGTCATTGATGGACAATTACGAATTCGGAAATGGTTACACTCTCCGGTTTGGTATGAATTGG
Organism: Eutrema japonicum; assembly: GCA_030161315.1. Lineage (NCBI taxonomy): Eukaryota > Viridiplantae > Streptophyta > Magnoliopsida > Brassicales > Brassicaceae > Eutrema > Eutrema japonicum. Next base: position 45,507,817 of record BSQW01000001.1, read on the forward strand.
GTCAATTTCACTAATCCTGCTGATCGAAGAGAAAAGAAATCTGGCAAATGGTTCTCTAAATTCATCGCAAAATAATTAAGGGGAAGCGATATATATAAATCAATCCCATGTATCCAACCTTGAATCTAATAACGATTGTACTATATATATGTATTGTTTATTTTTATTTTTTAAATAATCAAAGTGTATGTGTTGTTAATACTGTTGTAATAATCGGACCTTAATTCTCGGTCTATTCATACTTCACTTGAAAAATTATTACATGTAGCTTGTATTGTTCTTGTTTTATACTCTTGCCAATCATATATAACTTCTCAAAAATTTATAACGTGCTCTAATTTGATATGGTTACCACGTTTGTATAACATAAGAGCCAAACAAAGGAAGTAATGCCTAATTCTAGAGCAAAAGTCAGAAAGACTCTGTTTCTTCGAGCAGCAAATGATCATAAGTAGTTAAGAAAATTGCGAGAGCATATACTAAAAAAAATTTAAGTTCTTTTTGTTTATTAAAAAAAAAAAAACCTATATATCACTTTTGATGGATGTGCCTAACTCCATGGGCTTAATCATTTCAAAACTAACAATTTTGGTACATTAATGTTTTGTATCTCTATTGGCTTTAATGAACTTTCATTATAAACAACAAATGTGTGATATATATATATATATATATATAATCTTAGAGATTTACAATATCATAAAATTTGACATGCATTTTTAAAACATTCCCCTAATCTCTGTATATTTGTAAACTGCGATAACAACAATTAGAAATGAAAAATATATAGTATGATAATTTTCCATGTATTATATATTATTGACTTTTGGTTTCAAATTATTTTATATAAATTTGTAGTAATTAACAAATCACTTTTGTTTCTATTTGTTTCATTCGATTACTCTTTATTGGAGAAAAACAATGGTAGTGTTTTGTTGCAATGAAGCTAAAAAAAACCATCCATTACAAATTACTCTAGTTGTCTAGCCGTTTGGAGAGGGGATTGGTCTGCGGAACTAAAACCAGAGCAGGTTGCTAAATATCGGTCGGGTGTCCATGCCAGAAAGAGGAGGCTCGGTTGCTTAAGAGTTTGCCCATGTGAGAAGTAGAATACAAGTAAACAGTTTGTCGTTAGAATTATATATATTTTATTTTATTTTGTTTCCGTCATATTTTGCATATAATGATAAGAATCATGACCATGGGAAGAGTGGACACGAATGAATGAGTGACGACCAGTTAAAGACTTAATCGCAATCTGATGGAAAATAAGAATGTCTCAGCAGAGTCATATATAGAAGGAGACCATACGAGATTAGAAAACTAATACCTGAAGAATAAATATGGTATCTACTCTATGCGCATAGATACGTAGGACAAAGAAGGCATGAGGTGTTTTTTTGTGATGTCCCATGCTGCTAGACGATCTCGTGTTGGATTACGGCCAGGTCGTGAACTTGTGTTTTAGAATAGCGACTCGATGCCAGACCAAACTGTGCCTATATACTCGAGGGTTCTAAAATCGGAAAGAATTCCAAATTATGTCGATAGATAATTAAAAATTGTCCGTTATGAGCCATCCACGATCTATAGGGGTTTATCCTATGCATCCGAGATAATTAGCAAGATGAGAGAAGTTTGAACGCTAACATGCATCTCTGAACTCGCGTGAGGGAGCCTCCAACCATCTTATTAGACCCTAAACATTTGAGCCAAGCGAGGATTAGAGAATATCAAGTATGGAGAGACCACCTAAATAAATAGACAACCTTGTTATTTTTTTTGTTTGTTAAGTATGTGCATTATCATTTAAAAATACACGATTACAAATTGTACATGCGTACAAAAGATGCTCTTAAAGTCATAAGACAGACCTTGCACAAAAAAGAAATAAAAAGACAAGGAAAGTCTAGAACTCCCACAAAGGGAAGATCTAATGATTTGGCAAGCCAAAGCATTAGAAATTAAATCGGTAATGTCGACACTGAAGCTCAAAAGTAACATGTATCGAGTAGCGATTAAAATCTTAAACACCATCGGGATAGATGAGACCTAGATAGGGTCGAAAGAAAATTAGAAAAGATCGTGAAACGTCCATCTTGCATATCAGAAGCTACAACCTTGGTATTTCAGACCAGAATTTGGTCATCTTCCCATTGCCAATCAACATGTTGATAAATGGTTTAATTAAGTAAGTGGCGCTTTTTAAAATACACTCACAAACCATTTTACATAGACATTTTTGGATTCACTCACTTGTATTGGAGTTTTACCTTTAGAAATTGATATATCATGGTTTTTACCCTGTTTAGGCCATGATATAAGTCTTTTTTATAGAGTCTTTCTAGTGTTTTGTAGTCTTTTAGAGTCTTTTACAGGTCTTAGCACGTTTGGAGCATAATTGGAGATATTGGAGATTTCTGGAGCATTTTGGAGCAAAACTGAAGTTCGTGTTGCTGAGTACCCGATTTCACGTCAAGCATCGATCGATACCCCCTTGGTATCGATCGACATTCATCGCAGCAAGACACAACCCGCGAGTTTTCCAAGACTTGAAGAATTGCAACTTTGTCCAGAAGTCTTTAAGATTTACAAGAAGCCCCACAACGTGTTTTAGGTTATTTATAGGGATTTTAGCCACCTGTTTAGGCTATGCTTTATTTTGTATGCTTTATTTTTACTTTGGGTTTGAGAGAGACAAGTCTGAATCTCCCTTCGTCCGAGATCAGATCTCAAAACCTCTTGTTACTCTTTCTATTTTATTGATGATTTATTCAGTTATGTTGATTGTTTCATTCTCAATGTCTGAGTAGATCCACTTTAGGTTTAGGGTTTTCTCATAAAGGATTTCTTTGAATGCTAGATTAATTATCTGTTAGGATTCATAATCTGAATTAGTTCTTCACCATAGGTTGTTCTAAAAGCTAATTCTGGATTGATCACCTAGAACTTAGATCTTAGGATAATTGATTAGGCACGAGAGTGCAATTAATTACCTGATAGAACCTTAGGTGAGCAAATTGATTATTCGCAAAGAGATTTGGTTTAATTAATTTGTGAACATATCAAACCTGAACTTTAAAGCTGATTTAGACTTTAGGATTCGCAAAGAGATTTGAAATTCCTAGGATTTAGATTTAGATAGTTTTCGCAACGAGAGTTGGTTAGTTATATTTTAGTGATTTGAGTTCAAGAACCGTGCGTAATCTGAATCCTGTTAGTTAATTTAGCTGCATTCATTGATTTCTTGAGAAAAACTCTGAGCCTATATTTTCCTCCATTGATTTACAACACTTTTAATTGCGTACTTGTTTTTGTTTACATCTTTTGATTTAGCGTATTTTGGATCTATATAATCTATTGTGTGTCTCTTTGAGTCTTTGTGGTTCGACCCCTAGCTATACTACGACTACTGCTTTAGTATATGTTAGGGTATTAATTTGAGCGTATCAAATTTGGCGCCGTTGCCGGGGACTCAATTCGCCATTAGATTTTAGCTAAAAAATTCGTCTAAATCGCCCGAGTATCGATCGATACCCTTAGGTATCGGTCGATACCCTATGTATATTTCAGTTACTTACATTCTTGGTTTTTGTTTTCAGGTGCATGCCTAATCTAGAAACCAGAAGCAACAAAAACACCCCACTAGTTGATCTATCACTGGAACAGCTAGCACTTGTGGAACGCACAAACAAGAAATCAAAGAAATCAGCTAAGATGAACAACAATCAGTTGGTTCGTGATGCAGCTGGTGCTTACAGAGACCAAGAGGGTCGGTTGTGCAATGAGCAAGGACAACATCTGGATGGAGATGGGATCGTCATGCCACCTGCTCCTGTTGTCGCCGCGAATGTCGCTGGGAACGCGAGGAATGATGTGGTCAATTGTGGAAGGACGACTGGTGAGTACAACAGGCCTGACCAGTTTTTCGCCAATCGGTCAGCGATTCGTCCTCCTGCGTTTGAGAGGAATGACTTTGAGCTGAAACCTGCTTACTTTTCTCTTGTGGGACAGCATCTCTTTCATGGTCTTCCTCATGAACATCCGATGGACCATGTGGAGAAGTTCGAAGACTTGGTCACTAGCATCAAGAGCAATGGAGTGTCCTACGACTATCTATTCTGCAAACTCTTCCCCTACTCTCTAGGTGGAGATGTGACCTACTGGCTGAGGCAGCTACCTCCTGGTTCGCTAACTACTTGGAAGGACAGTAAGATAGCCTTCCTGATCAAATTCTACTATGATGCACGATCTGAGGATCTGAGGAATAAAATCTCCCAATTTTCTCAAGGACCTACTGAGGCGTTCAAGGCTGCTTGAACGAGATTCAGATCGTATCAGAGAGATTGTCCACATCACGGATACTCTGATGTGCAATTGCTGGGTATCTTTTTTAGAGGAGAAGATTGGAGGTATCAGATGGCTCTGACGCTTCGAGCAATGGTAATTTCAACACCAGGTACCCTGAGGATGCTTATGTGTTGATTGAAAACTTTGCATCTAGCAGTAGCACCAAGAGCGCAGACTTCGAGCGCAAGAAGCTGGCTGGTAACATGGATGAGTCGCAGATCGCTGAAGTTATAGCTCAGCTGGATTCTATGCACAGTCTTCTGCTGGGAAATACAACAAAGGCCGTCCACTTTGCTGCTGAGAATGAAGTGGAAGATGTTAACTACATTGATGATTCTGGTTTTCAGGGTCAGCGATTTGGATACAACGCCAATCAAAACTTCACCAACAATGCTCAGCAAGGAGGGTACCAATCCCCACCACCCAAAGCTCCTGACAGTAAGATTGAGGCTATGCTTGAACAGCTGGTTCAAGGGCAGGAGAAGATGACAGTAACCTTCAATGGGAAACTGGATGCTGTATACACCGAATTAAGGGGAAGGATCGAGGCTCTCGATACCAGTCACAGGATGCTGGAAACGCAAGTATCTCAGACTGCAGCAAATGCCAAGGGAAAGACGGTTCATTCACACAATGCACACGTCAATGCGATCTCCTCAAGTGCAGAAAATTTCGATGAGGATCCTAAAATCGCCAGAGCATCGATCGATACCTCCAAGTGTCGATCGATGCCAATTACAATTCTGAAACGGGATACTTCCAAAACCCGTGTATCGATCGATACCCCATTGGTATCGGTCGATACTAAGGCGATTTCTGAGGAGACACCTGAGATTTCGATTGTGATGCATAAAGTAGTTGCAGAGAGAGTCTATATACCGAGGATACCTTACCCCAGAGCTGATGCAAAGGCTAAGAAGGAGGTAGAGGACGCCAGATGCAAGGCTATGCTGGATAAGCTGATTGTGGAGTTTCCCCTTGATGATGATAAATATATCAAGAATGATTCAACAGCAAGAGTATCGATCGATATCCTACCTGGTGTCGATCGATACCCCTCGCAGAACGAGCCAGAACTTGTGGAAACACGTGAGTTGATCAAAGAAAGAGTTCGCAAGTCCAAGAAGCTGAATCCTTTTCCTAAACACCTCAGAGATCCCATCTCTCCAAAGCAGCTGCGTGGCTTTGAGAAGATGGTAAGAAGGATTTCCCCTGAATCGTCTTTTGAAGAAGCTCTAGAGTGCCGTCCTCTGCTAAGGCACTTCAAAGATTGCAGAGAAACTGAGAAAGATATTAAGGCACTCTTCATTAAAGCTAGAGGTACACCTCCACTGAGACAGTTGACCCAAATGGAAGATCCAGGGAAATTCGTGGTTCCATGCTCTATCTCTGGAGTTGATTTCATAGAGTCTCTCGTTGACTCAGGGGCTAGTGTCAATGTCATCTCAAGGGCAATTGCAGAGCGGTTGGGGGATGATATTCGATCACTAGAGGCATCTATCACATTCGCGAACGACTCCACCTCGCTTCCACACGGTACTATTCATGGTTTGCTGGTCAAAGTAGGAGACTGTCTAGTGCCTACTGATTTTCAGGTTGTGGAGATGAGTGCGATATCTCGTATGCCTTTGCTCCTGGGACGACCGTTTATGGCTACTGCTGGCGCAATCATAGACACGCCTAATAAGAGAATCTCTTTCTCTTACATTGACGGAGGGGTCTATTATGATGTCATACCCCATAGGAGTGCTCCCACACGTGTCTCTAGCATCGAGGTTGTTACAGAAATGTCGCTGGCAGTTGATATTTTGGAAGAGCCTCCTGACGAGCCTACTGTCGCAGACATTTCAGCTGAACTGCCCAGCGTCCCCAAGGAAGTTGTCAAGAAGGCTAAAGCAACAAAGAAGAAGATGGCCAAGAGCAAAAAGGTCGAGAATCCCCATGTCACTTTAATCCCTCAGAAGAGTGATGAGAATTCGATTGAGTATAAGGTCAAGTGCAAAGGAGCTTCGAAGCCATTCTCTAAGGCTAGAGTTCTTCTAACTTCGGAGCTGAAAGAGAAAGGAAAGGAGTTTGTGGAAGGCATGTTGAGCAAAACTTTAAAGCTAGCAATGTCAAGTTGTGGAGCCTGTTTTGGTGCAAGCTCTCACTCTTATCCAGCCTGAAGGGCGTTACAGTCAAGCTATTAACGTTAAACGAGCGCTTGGTGGGAGGCAACCCACTGGTGAGTCTATATATATGAGTATTTTCTTTTTATTTTTTGTTTTGTGTCAGGATAAACAAGGAGCAAACTCGAAATCGCCTGAGTGTCGATCGATACCCTTCAGTATCGATCGATACCCTACGCGATTAAGACATGTTCATGTCGATTTAAGCCTGGTATCGATCGATACCAGGCTGTGTGTCGATCGATATTCAATGTTCCAGCAAGGTAACTTCTTGTTTTTCCCAATTTTATTCTGTTCTTTTGTTTTCTTTCACTGACTCTAGGCTAGATAACACTGGGGACAGTGTTGTTCAAGTCTGGGAGAGGTGTCTGCTGACATTGTGTTTGTTTTTCTTAGAGTCATAAAATAAAAAAATTTTGTCGTTTTATTGAGTCAAAACTTGTTGGAGATGATGATTCTGTGCTTGAACCTATTGATTTGATTTTGTTTTTGAGTGCACAGTGTTGCAAGATCAGTTCTAGATCGACTAATGAAAAATCCAAGGACTGACCAGTTGACTAGAAAACATCCTTGTCTCCAGCAGAGTTCTTCTGAAGCATGAGCCAATTTTTTCACTTCATCAATGTGGTTAGTGTTTTTAGAGCTTGATTTATCATTCATATCTGATAAAGGAACCCATGTGTTTAGAGTTATGGTATCTCTCTCCCCTGTTATAAGTTGATAAATAAGAGCCTAAAAGATTGAAATGATTTTCTTCTGAGTAGAGGGTTAGGAAAATTTCCAGCGATCCCATTATTCTACTTAAGAGGGAATGATCACACAAATGATTGGAAGCGAGGCTAGGATTTTCCTATGATGCCAATATTCGCCTACATCCTTTGATACATTGAGAGGGAAGAACCGGGGATTCGGTGGCTAACACCATAAATACTCGCGTCTCATACCTTGATGTGTATATGTAAAGCTGAAAATAAAAGAAGGAACATAATAAGAAATAAGTCTGGGGGAGAGAAATAAAATCAAAAAGTGTAAAAAGGGTGGTTCCTTGTCATGATATTGTATGATAAAGAATCTAGAAGGTTCTTGAACAATGGCTGCAGCGGTGAAATTGGCGAAGATGGCTTTATCTGAACAAAGCTACGGGATAATGTGTGGAGTCTGGAAAAGCTGTGAATGTCTACGGAGAAGTACATGGTGGTTAGATCAAAAACTGGTTAGGTGACACTTGGGTACTTGGAAAGAGGGTCATTTTGATGGTTCATAAACAGGTGAGTCTCCGCGTTTTCAAACCTCTTTCTCTAGTTTAGTCTTCTATTTGCTTGAGGGCAAGCAAAGGCTAAGTCTGGGAGAGTTGATATATCATGGTTTTCACCCTGTTTAGGCCATGATATAAGTCCTTTTTATATAGTATTTCTAGTGTTTTGTAGTCTTTTAGAGTCTTTTAAAAGTCTTAGCACGTTTGGAGTATAATTGGAGATATTGGAGCTTTCTGGAGCATTTTGGAGCAAAACTGAAGTTCGTGTTGCTGAGTACCCGATTTCACGTCAAGCATCGATCGATACCCCCTTGGTATCGATCGACACTCATCTCAGCAAGACACAACCCGCGAGTTTTCCAAGACTTGAAGAATTGCAACTTAGTCCAGAACTCTTTAAGATTTACAGGAAGCCCCAAAACATGTTTTAGGTTATTTATAGGGATTTTAGCCACCTGTTTAGGCTTTATTTTGTATGCTTTATTTTTACTTTGGGTTTGAGAGAGACAAGTCTGAATCTCCCTTCGTCCGAGATCAGATCTCAAAACCTCTTGTTACTCTTTCTATTTTATTGATGATTTATTCAGTTATGTTGATTGTTTCATTCTCCATGTCTGAGTAGATCCACTTTAGGTTTAGGGTTTTCTCATAAAAGATTTCTTTGAATGCAAGATTAATTATCTGTTAGGATTCATAATCTGAATTAGTTCTTCACCATAGGTTGTTCTAAAAGCTAATTCTGGATTAATCACCTAGAACTTAGATCTTAGGATAATTGATTAGGCACGAGAGTGCGATTAATTACCTGATAAAACCTTAGGTGAGCAAATTGATTATTCGCAAAGAGATTTGGTTTAATTGATTTGTGAACATATCAAACCTGAATTTTAAAGCTGATTTAGACTTTAGGATTCGCAAAGAGATTTGGAATTCCTATGATTTAGATTTAGATAGTTTTCGCAACGAGAGTTGGTTAGTTATATTTTAGTGATTTGAGTTCAAGAACCGCGCGTAATCTGAATCCTGTTAGTTAATTTAGCTGCATTCATTGATTTCCTGAGAAAAACCCTGGGCCTATATTTTCCTCCATTGATTTACAACACTTTTAATTGCGTACTTGTTTTTGTTTACATCTTTTGATTTAGCGTATTTTGGATCTATATAATCTATTGTATGTCTCTTGGAGTCTTTGTGGTTCGATCCCTAACTATACTACGACTACTGCTTTAGTATCTGTTAGGGTATTAATTTGAGCATATCATAAATAAAGATATATTATTTTTCAAAATATTGGTTGCAATAATTTGTATACAAATATTTTCAATATTAGAAAATCATGTAGACGTTATAATAATTTAATTATTATAACTAATGAAAACAGGGTTTGAAGTTTTGTGTTTGGTCTTTAGAACGATGAGACAAGTTTTATTTTCCTAGCTTATGGAAAGAAGGTTGCTGCATTCACGAGTAATTAATATAATAAATTACGTATATGTAATTTAATGTAAGCTAAATGAGAAGGGGCAAATAATTTAAAAAAAAAAAAAACAAAAAATCCTTACCAATCGAATTGTTCGTAAATGGTAACTAATTACTTTTGGTTGAGTTTTAATAAACCATGCATATATTAAATTATAGTTAAGGAACATATATTCTCACGCAGACATGTACATGTATATATCGTGTGAAGCTCTGTATACGTAAGAGAAATATGATGCATGCCGTAAAACTCCAAGAAGTGTATGATTTGCTTATTAGGGATGATTCAGTTTTTGATTAGATGTCATTATTTATTTAACAAAAAAAAAAACAGCGAGATGGAGAACATGCATGGAGGATCAAATTGAATGCAAATGTACGTAACTAGTTTACTTGAATCTCCATGCACAATTCCCATGCACTCAAACCCTTCTATATAAACCCCTCCAAGTTCATCATTTAATCATCACCAAACTAACCCTACACAAGCTCATAGAAAACAAAATACAAATCTCTCAACCATGGCCTTCCAAAAGCTCACTTCTCTTTAGCCATCCTTGTCATTCTCTTTGTCGTTTCGAGTTGCCAAAATGTCTGCAATCCAGCATGCAAGGCTAAAGAACCCTTCAACTGCGACAATATTCTTACATTCAACCGAACTGGATTCCCAAAGAATTTCACTTTTGGTGCGGCTACTTCTGCATACCAGGTATATACATATATCTTCGTCCATGATATATGGTTTTTGGCCATCGATTTCTAGCTATACCGAATCACTTTTTTATAGTTTCCAATATGCTTATATAATTTGTTCTACCAGATTGAAGGTGCTGCACATAGAGCACTTAATGGATGAGACTATTTCACTCATAGATATCCGGGTCATTAATTACCCGTATTATTAACATGCACTTCCATGTATGGGAAAGTGTACAAATATTAGAAAGAACTGTCATGCTCATATATATATATATTCCGGTTTGCTATCTCCAGAAAAAGTTCCAATTCCAGATCGTAGTTCTGGAGACCTTGCTTGTGATTCGTATGATCTTTACAAGGTGAGAGGCTTTCAATGAACGATGAACCATTAATTACCCATATATATGTTATTTGTTCCATTTTGGAAATGTAATTTAACTCTGGAACTTTCATATATAACTTGAACAGGAGGATGTCCAATTACTGAAAAAATGAATGCTCAAGCATACCGACTCTCAATAGCATGGTCAAGGGTCTTACCAAGTAAATACAGAAGAAAACTTACTTGTCTCCTTTTTTTCTTCATGACTTGATCTAATTGGCAAAATAATTCGTAAAATTAATTTATATTATATGACTCAAACCTTGTGATTAATTATATATACTAATTTTAGAGGGAAGACTGGTTGGAGGAGTGGACGAGAATGGGATAACATACTACAACAATCTCATTAACGAGTTAAAAGAAAATGGTAAATTCCAAATTTAGATACTTAATCATATCATTTTAATCATTTTAATTATATTTTTGATTTAGACATTTAACTAACGCCAATACAGGTATAGAACCATATGTGACTATATTTCATTGCGATGTTCCCCAAACTCTAGAAGACGAATACGGAGGCTTCTTAAGCCCACGTATAGTGTAAGTCCATTAACTATTTTTTTATTCTAAGCTTATGTTTTCTTTTCCTTAATTAGGTTATGTGCATCACATCAGATCTATCTATATCTAATATGTATGACACATCAACAGGGAGGACTACAAAAACTATGCGGAATTTCTATTCCAAAGATTCGGAGATAGAGTAAAATTTTGGATCACTTTAAACCAGCCTTACTCCTTCGCAAGCAAAAGTTATGGAGATGGATCGTATCCACCAGGACGGTGCTCTAACTGTGAATTTGGAGGAGATTCAGGAACCGAACCTTATATAGTTGCATATCACCAAATTCTAGCTCATGCAAAAGCTGTATCTTTATACCGAAAAAGATATCAGGTTCATATACACAATCTATCATGATTTTCCCGAGATCAATTTTATTTTTATGTGGTATATTTGTAGGTGTTAATCTAAAACTATATATGCATGCAGAAATTTCAAGGTGGTAAAATAGGAACGACCCTGATCGGGAGATGGTTCACCCCGTTAAACGAAACTAGCAATCTCGACAAGGCTGCTGCAAAACGAGCATTCGATTTCTTCGTCGGGTGGTATATATATATTCTCAACTAACTGATTCTCAAATAACTTATATATACACACATATAGAAATTATTTTTGTTATAACACCTTTGTAACCAACATACTTGGCAATATGATGAAGGTTCTTGGATCCGTTGGTGTACGGAGACTATCCAAGGATAATGAAAGAGATTGTTGGAGATAGATTGCCTAAATTCACACCTCGAGAATCAGATTTAGTTAGAGGATCACTTGATTTTCTAGGGTTGAACTATTACGTTACACAATATGCGACCGACGCACCTCCTTCTATTCCGACACAACCTAATGTCTTAACCGATCCACGAGTTACTATTGGATGTATGTACAATTTTTTGTCTTATTTCTTACAAATTTTTAGATCTATTTATATTAATTTTCTAAACTCATTTTTCTCTAACTGGTTACAGTTTACCGCAATGGAGTACCTATTGGTGTTGAGGTTAGCATCGACTTTAATTTGCAATATTTTTGTATATATATATATATATTTAAAAAAACTACAACATTTATTTGAGTCTTGCTCTCTCTTTTTCCGTCTACAGGCACCCAGCTTCGTCTACTATCCTCCAGGGTTCCGCCAGATTCTAAATCACATCAAAAACAACTACAAAAACCCACTTACCTACATCACCGAAAACGGTATCTACACATTATACCAATATACATATGTTTAACCAATAACAACCGTTTTATACGTGTGTTTGATCATAAAATATTGTGTTAAATTTTCAGGAGTTGCTGATCTTGATTTGGGAAACTTAACGCTGGCAAATGCTCTTGCCGATAATGGACGAATTCAAAATCATTGCAGCCATCTTTCGTGTCTCAAATGCGCCATCGAGTGAGTTATAATAATTCGTACTTTATTTCATACACTTCTTTTGAGAATTATAAATGTTAATACGTAAACATGATTCTAAATATAATATAGGGATGGATGCAAGGTATACCTACAAGAATACACTCGATTTCCGACGGGTATATTGGTTGGAAAACGGTCGGAAAACCTCTTTCCCGACGAATTTCCGACCAATTTAGCCCGTCGGAACTATCGCGTCGGAAATCAAATATGGTCGGAAATTGGTCGGTAATTCCCGACCGATTCCCGACCAGAGTATTCCCGACGATTTCCTGACTAAAGTCCGATACAACCATTCCCGACCAAATACCGACCACATACCGACTAAACTAAGTTCCGACCATATTCCGACCATAATAATACCCGACGATTTACCGACAAAATTCCGATGACTTTGTTTCCGACCAAATGCCGACTAAAGTCCGATGCAACCATTCCCGACCAAATACCGACCATATACCGACCAAACTAAGTTCCGACCATATGCCGACCATAATAATACCCGACGATTTACCGACCAAATGCCGACGTTTCTAATATCCGACCAAATTCCGACTATAATAATATCCGACGATTTACCGACAAAGGTCCGATGACCCTTTTCCGACCAAATGCCGACGTGTTTTATTTCCGACCGAATTCCGACCTATCTAATTTCCGACCAAATTCCGACAAAATATTTTATTTTGTATTTTAAAAATTAAGAATATTAATAAATTCAATTGAAAATAAATTTATTCGAAAATGAAAATGAAAATTAATATTAAACATTAAACATTAATATTAAGCATTAAAATATTTAAAAATAAAATAGTTTAGAAATAAAAAAAGTGTTTTTAAAACATTAAAAATTAACATTATTAACACTTGCAGATCCGGATTCGGATCCGGATCACGTTCCCGGAAAATCCGGAAACTTCGCTCTCATCCACGACGACATGCTAGCGATATCTGACCTCGCCTCCGAAAGCTCATCTTGCGTGGCACCTAACCTGAATTCGGTGTCCGTTTTCGCCGCTTCCGAAGCTTCTACTTTGGACTTGAGCTCTTCATTCTGCTTGATGAGATCTTCAGAGAAAAAAGAACCAGAAGAAGACCCGTCGTCCATAAACGGGATCGTACCCAAACCGCCGCGACGTCGCCCTTTTTTATCAAGGGGAAATTCCTGTATAAAATATAAATAAATTAAAACATAATAAAATTTTAATGTAAAACTATAAGAAAAAAAAAACTTACGTTCAAAACGAGTTGGTTGACCGCTTCCCGCGACATCTCGAAGGAGGAGGAGGAGTCACCTTGTGACTGTTGGGTCAGCTCGATGTCGGTCTTCTGCTTCGTCACGTTCTCGTAGATCTCCCTTATGAGGGGATCCTGAATAAACCCGGTTGTCTTGTTCGTGTGGCACCTCTTCATTAAGTCCAAATGATTCGGACGCACACCTCCGGCCTCATTAGTCTATAAAAACAAATAAATTTAAATATGAATAAATAATTTAATAATTAATTAAGTAGAGAAAACAATGTAAACAATAAAATATTACCATTTGAATTTCTCGGGTCTGGAAGCTGCTCGATCCGGAGTTGTGGATGTATTGGCCCTTCCCGTTGCGATCACTCTTTCGGTTTCCCGAATTAGTCTTCGAGAGTTTCTCTGTCTCCGGTTGTTGCCAATAGGGTCCGTAGTGATTCCAAACCTCCAAATTCAAGCCTTTCGGCTTGTCTGCCCCTTTCCTCCACTTTTTCTTCCACTCGTTCATGTGTCTCTTGAACTGTGTACTCGCTTCCTTCATAAATAATTTTTCCACCGTGACAGTATGAGAAGGATGCCATGTAAACTCTTGCTACGAAAACATAAATAAAAATGCTTAGTAAAATATTAAAAAAATACTTATAAATATAAAAAAAAATATAGTAATTGACAACTTACCGCAAATTGTCTAAACCAAATTTGCTTCTCATCATACGGAACTTCTGAAAACTTCTTGTACGGTTTGTCGAGGATCGAATGGAACATCCTCATAATGGCCTTGCTAATCCCGTTGTTCGATATACCAAACCTACAAAAAAAGATAAACTATAAACAATTTGATATTAAATGTATATATATATATAAATATATATGAACTAAAGGTTTTTACCATGTCGATCTTCCAACGAGATGTGGATCAAGCCGGATGTGCAAGTCCCGGCCCGGTTGTTGGACTAACTCATCGATGGTCATGATTCGAGGAGCTTGACTCTGCGACTCTGGGATAGTCGATGCGGCCGGACTTGGTGGTTCTGCCCCTCGAGTTGAACCACCGCTACGTGGAGGTTGTTGCATCCCTTGAGAGGAACCACCGATGCACAAGTTCACGAAACCGTCGTACGACCTTAACAAAAAAACAGTATATCCAAAAAAACAAAAAAACACGACATTGATGCTACACAAGATCAGATCCAACTCTATTTACTTAATCAAGAAATTTTGCCATAGAAGGTCAATTTGACTCAACAAAGCAGTTTCTTTAGCTAGGAAATAAACCTAATATAAAAATCTTATGTTTTATCGAACAAAATCAGTAGCACAATTAACTAAACATTGACGATTAAATTTACAATTTTATATTATCTAATCGTCTCCACCATATACAAACTTGCTTTTGTTATACAAGTGCTCAAACAGAATAAACAATTCCTTTTGGATTCAAGCATATAATGGTTCAGAACAAGAAGAAATCGTTGCAATCGTTGCAAAAAAGAATAAATCAATGTCCAACATAAAAAAAGTAATGATTTTTTTGCAAAGAGAAATCCAGATTTCGATGTATGTGATAAATAAACTTCAAATCTTCTTATATGCCAAAAACAGAGATAAGTGATTTGGAAACAACACTTACATGGTGAGAAGATGTCGGCGGCGGTGGAGGAGGACTTCGGCGGACGGCTGCTCCGGCGGCGGCGGACGGCGGCTCCGGCGGACGGCGGCTCCGACGGACGGATTAAGCTCCGGCGATCTACAACCCAAAAGAAGGAAAAACAATCGGTCGAAGAAAAGAGGAAGAGAAGAGGGATAGAAGAGAAGGAAGAGGAAGAGGGAGAGAAGAGAAGGAAGAGGGACACTTACCGGCGAGAGCTCAGGCGGTGATGGTCGGCGGCGAGAGAGAATCGGAGAGAGAGGAGAGATCGAAGAAATGAAGAAGACGTTGCCGCACATGTATTTAGATCTAGGTATGGTCGGAATTCGGTCGAAATTTGAAAAATACAAAACCATCCAAATATTTCATTTACCGGTTTATTTTCGCGGGTTTTATTTCAGCATGGTCGGAAATCGGTCGGTATTTCCGACCAATTTCCGACCATACTGAGTATTTATTCATAATAATGCATGTCGCGGATTGATATATTATTAACATTTGGCATTTTTTTCGAAAAAATTATGGTCGGAAAATGGTTGGCATTTAGAATTAAATGTATTAAACACTTGGCATTTTTTCGAAAATATTCATATTAGTCGGAATTTGGTCGGAATATCTTCGATATTTCCGACCAAATTCCGACCAAATAGGGTTTAGGGTTTAAAATTCTTAATTTTCAAATTGTATACCGTTTAAAAAATTTAATCAAGAAACAACGTTGTTGTAATTAAAAAAAAGAAAGCATGATCAAAAACTATATATATATGTGTAAAAGAAAGGATGATCAAAACACCTTTAGCGCACAAAAAAATAAAAAATAAAAAACCTAGCGGTTAATTTGGTCGGGTTTGAAAATATCAAACCGCCAAAATATTGGTTTTATTTCTGGTTGGTCGGAAATCCGTCGGTATTTCCGACGAGATTCCGACTACCCCATAATATTGCAGTGATATATTGTAAACACTTAGCATTTTTTCGAAAATATTCATATTGGTCGGAAATTAGTCAGAAATTTCCGACCAGTTTCTGACCAATATGAATATTTCTGAAAAAATGCTAAGTGTTTATAATTAGCGGACATTTTCTGAGTATTAATATTGGTCGGAAATTAGTCGGAAAATCCGACCAAATTCCGACCATTTAGGGTTTCGAATATAAAATACTAAAATTACAAATGGTATACCGTTTAATAAATATGTAAACATCTTATGTCTAAAAAATATGTGGCAAAGCAAACATATAATAACATATATGACGTTTTTATAAATTGAAAGTATATCGAATTAAACCGTTCATAACGAAACATTCACTTTGTATTTAAACTTTTCGGTTTCTTTTAGGTTTTATAGGACATGCCCCAAAATTGGTTTAGTTAAGATATATGGACATTGAATTCTTTCATAAGATCATATCTAACCTTATTAAATATAGTCCAAATCAAATTTATGCGGGTTGAGGTTTCGAAACCCCAAATGGTCGGAATTTGGTCGGAAATGTCGAGAAATTCCGACCAGTCTCCGACCATAAAAAGAAAATATTCATAGCGGTCGGAAATTAGTCGGAAATACCGACCAAATTCCGACCAAACAAAAAATGGCCGAGGGAAGTTTTAGCCGGGGGAAGTTTTAGCCGGGTCAAATATAATTCAATCGTTCCCGACCATTTTCCGACCGATTCTCGTGTCCGGTCGGAAAATGGTCGGAATATATAATAAAATGTATTAAAAATGCATTTGAAATTTTTTGAAAATTTTGTTGATTTAAAATAGATGCATATGAAAAAACATTGTTAAAAATTTATTCTGAAACTGATGAATAAAATTAAATAGATGTATAGGAATCCTTATTAATTAAAAATATTCGTACAACTAATTAAAGCATGTGAAAAAAGTTTCATAAATTTGTTACTTAAAAATAAATGCATATAAAATATTTTTTACAAAAACCTATTCTGAGTCCGATGAATAATCTGAAGAAGCTGAATCGGATTCCTCATCAAATTCTCCTCTCTCTTCTTCAGAATCCTCAAATAGTTCGCCCATGCCGGTGAAGTCAACCACAAGGTCAACCTCTAGAGAATGCTCGATTTCACCTAAATTACCAATTGGCATTTCCTGTAAAGGGTCATGCTCGGAAACACTAGATATCATTCCTCTTGGTTGTATCGATGTTACTGCAATCCACGGATCTTGCTTGTTCCTAACACGGGGGTATCGAATGTAGGAAACCTGGTCTGCTTGTGAAGCAAGAATAAATGGATCGTATTTCCGATGTCGCTTGCCTCCGTGAACAGATGTCACACCGTCCTGACGTAGACCTTCCACTGGATCATACCAATCGCAATAGAACACAATGCACTTCAAACCAATCATTCCTGGATATTTGACTTCTAATATTTCGCGGAGTATTCCGTAGTAAACAAATTCTCCGGATGTAGACGAAATACCGTAGTTGCATGTTGTCCTTGAACTCCCTTCACGAAAAGCCTTAAAAGCATACCCCCGAGTGCAATACATCGGATAAACACTTGGAACAAAAGTAGGGCCACGCACCATCTCAACTAACCATGTGGGAATCGATGTCCCGGTAGTATTAATCTGATCAACCTGTACAATTTGTGGACACTCATAAACAATATGTGTAAGTATGTAAAATTTAGTTTAATTGCGGGAAATCGAGCACTTACGTAATATTTCAACCAATCCGCGAATTCATTCTGTTTACGGACCATAAGCTCATCCTCTGTGCAATTTGGAAACCAATTCCTTATCTGCTCCATGTATATACTGTGAATAAAACAAATACATTATTCAAAATACTACCAAGGATTAATTTTTGGTATTTACTAAACAAATACATTATTCAAAATCAAGTGACGTACCTCTCATATTCGAAAACGTCTTCGCAGTTTGTCAGAAGATATGTATGCAAATGCCTTTGTTCCTTCTCTATTAGTCGTCTAGACCTCCCTTTTCCACTAAGCCTTCCAATTTCTGCAAAAATTTTTGGGACATAGACCGGATACATCGGTTTTTCTCCTCCATCATCATGACGTGCAGGTCGTCTACTTTTAGTCTTCATCGAAGATGGAAAGTAGTAGCTAGCAAAGTTGGATGCTTCTTCATTCACGCTCTGTGCAACAATAGAACCCTCGACTCTTGCAAGATTTTTCACCTTCTTCTTTAGGTGGAGCATATATCGCTCAAACGGATACATCCATCGATATTGAACTGGCCCACCAAGTCTTGCTTCCCTAGGGAGATGAATAGGAAGATGTTCCATAACATCAAAAAATGCTGGTGGAAATATTTTCTCGAGGTTGCATAGGAGAGCCGGTATCTTTTCCTCCAAATTTTGGATACCGTCTGCTGTAAGTGATCTCGTGCATAAATCCCGGAAGAAAGCACCGATCCCTGCATAAATGATAAATAAAATTAGTAAAATTTAGACAATTTAGATAAATTTAGTAAAATTTAGATATAATTTTGTAAATTATAAATGTACCTGCAATAGCTCCATGGATGTTTCTAGGAAGAAGACCGGCAAAGGCAAATGGAAGGAGGCGTTGCATGATAACGTGACAATCATGACTCTTCAACCCTGAAAACTTCCCTTCTCCAATATTAACGCAATTACGAAGGTTAGATGCGTATCCGTCTGGGAATTGAACACTATGCGTAATCCAGTCGAAGAACACCTCCTTTGAAGGCTCATCCAAACGGAAAGCAGGGGCCAGAGATTTTCCGTTCGCCATTATATGGAGTTCCTTCCGAGAACAAATTTCTGGCAAATCCAATCTGGCCTTCAAATTATCTTTCGTCTTCCCTTGCACATTTAGAACAGTATTCATGATGTTGTCAAAAAAGTTCTTTTCAATGTGCATGACATCTAGATTATGGCGCAGCAGATGGTTCTTCCAATATGGCAAATCCCAAAAAATTCTCCTCTTGTTCCAATTGTGGTATTCGCCACAACCATCTACGGGAAAATGACCATTACCACCACATGAAACCGTCTTCTCAGCACCAAAATCTATCAACTGAGTGATGATGTTATTCCCATCCGGCTCAGGAGGTGGACCATCAAATACTTTTTTGTTCTTCTTAAACAATGTCGTGCTCCGACGATATGGATGATCATGCGGCAGAAATCGTCGATGACAATCGAACCAAGAAGTCTTTCGACCGTGCTTCAATTGGAACGCATCAGTGTTATCTTGACAATACGGGCACGCCAACCTTCCATGAGTCGACCATCCAGAGAGCATACCAAATGCTGGAAAATCACTTATGGTCCACATAAGTACCGCACGCATCATAAAATTCTGTTGGAGAGAAACATCGAACGCTTGAACACCATCTTTCCATAACATTTTCAACTCATAAATTAATGGCTGCAAGAAAATATCAAGGGATCTCTTAGGATGCTCCGGTCCGGGGACAAGAATCGTGAGGAACAAAAACTCTCGTTTCATGCACAAACTAGGCGGCAAATTGTAAGGTGTGACGATTACTGGCCACAATGAATATTGCCTCCCATGTTTCCCAAAAGGGTTGAATCCATCTGTAGATAACCCGAGGTATACGTTACTTGGCTCAGCCGCAAAACTAGGATACACCTCTAGAAAATGTTTCCACGCTTCTGCATCAGAAGGATGCGCAATCTCTCCATATGAGTTATGTTCTGCATGCCATCTCATAGCTCCTGCCGTGCGCTCGGATTGATATAACCTCTTCAACCTATCTGTTAACGGCAAATACCACATCCGTTTATGTGGAACTGGTACTCTTCCACCCGTTTCCTGATACCGAGGTTTCCCACAAAAACGACACTTGCGACGGTTTACGTCTTTTCTCCAGTATATCATACAATTGTCGATGCACACATCTATCATCTGATACGGCAAACCAAGACCAGCTACAAGTTTCTGAACCTCGTAGTATGAAGCCGGTTAGAGATTATCTTCAGGTAAAATATCTTTCACAAAATCAGCTATCGCATCCACACAATCCTCTGCCAAGTTGAAATCGGTCTTTATTGTCATCAACCTGCTTGCAGTTGATAAAGGCGATATTCCCTCTCTACATCCTTCGTATAGTGGATGCTTAGCTGCATCTAGCATATCAAAAAACTTCCGAGCTTCTAAATTAGGTTCCTCTATTCTAATACCATCCGGAACATACGATGCTACGTTTTCGCGATACGCATCATTCACCATCTGAACGTTTGCATCTACTTCCGGTGTTGGTTCCTCTATTCTACCCGAATAATTAAAACCACTACAATGATGTTGCACCATTGCATCAGTTTCTCCATGCGTATACCAAATCTTATAACTCGGCATTAACCCATTCCTATAAGGATGCTTCCATACTTCCCCAACAGAGACTAATCTATGATTCCGACATTTAGGACAAGGACAATACAATTTACCGTATTCCGACGTCATGCTACTGTTTGTCGCAAATGTCATGAATTCCTCAACACCTTGTGCATACTCCGCCGTCAATAGATCCGTCGCTGGATCTTGTCGTGGTCTATCCATCCACGATCGAAAATAATCTCTAGTGTTTGGATTTGAAGAAGATATTTTCTATGTTTTTTTTGGGTGTAAATTGTGAATGAGGGTGGTGTTGTATTTATAATTAAAATTTCCGCGGATTTCCGACCAATTTCCGACCAGTCTAAATATTCAAACGGCTATATAACGGCTACTGCAACGGGTAGATTAACGTTTATATTTTCGTTGGGAGTTGGTCGGATTCCTTACTCGTCGGAAATTGGTCGGAAATATAATCCAATTTCCGACCAATATCTGACCATCCTAATACTCGCCGGAAAACAGTCGAAAATCGGTCTGTAATACCGACTAATTTCCGACGATTTTATTCGGTCTCCAATCCGTCGGAAATAGGTCGGAAATCCCGACCAAAATTCCGACTAATTTAAAATGGTCGGGAATTCCTGACCAATTTCCGACGGGTTCTGTTTCATCGGAATGTCGTCGGTATGTGGTCGGAAATTTCCGACCATTTTAAATTGGTCGGAAATTTGGTCGGAAATCGGGATGTTTTCTTGTAGCGTAGGAGGATATTTTGCCTGGTCATTGATGGACAATTACGAATTCGGAAATGGTTACACTCTCCGGTTCGGTATGAATTGGGTCAATTTCACTAATCCTGCTGATCGAAGAGGAAAGAAATCTGGCAAATGGTTCTCTAAATTCATCGCAAAATAATTATGGGGAAGCGATATATATAAATCAATCCCATGTATCCAACCTTGAATCTAATAACGATTGTACTATATATATATAGATATGTATTGTTTATTTTTATTTTTTAATTAATCTAAGTGTATGTGTTGTTAATACTGTTGTAATAATCGGACCTTAATTCTCGGTCTATTCATACTTCACTTGAAAAATTATTACATGTAGATTGTATTGTTCTTGTTTTATACTCTTGCCAATCATATATAACTTCTCAAAAATTTATAACGTGCTCTAATTTGATATGGTTACCACGTTTGTATAACATATATAAGAGCCAAACAAAGGAAGTAATGCCTAATTCCAGAGCAAAAGTCAGAAAGACTCTGTTTCTTCGAGCAGCAAATGATCGTATGTAGTTAAGAAAATTGCGAGAGCATATACGAAAAAAAATTTAAGTTCTTTTTGTTTATTTAAAAAAAAAAAACCTATATATCACTTTTGATGGATGTGCCTAACTCCATGGGCTTAATCATTTCAAAACTAACAATTTTGGTACATTAATGTTTTGTATCTCTATTGGCTTTAATGAACTTTCATTATAAACAACAAATGTGTGATATATATATATATATATATATATATATATATATATATATATATAATCTTAAAGATTTACAATATCATAAAATTTGACATGCATTTTTAAAACATTTCCCTAATCTTTGTATATTTGTAAACTGCGATAACAACAATTAGAAATGAAAAATATATAGTATGATTATTTTCCATGTATTATATATTATTGACTTTTGGTTTCAAATTATTTTATATAAATTTGTAGTAATTAACAAATCACTTTTGTTTCTTTTTGTTTCATTCGAATACTCTTTATTGGAGAAAAAAAATGGTCGTGTTTTATTGCAATGAAGCTAAAAAAATAGAAGCTAAGAAGACCCATGATCGCTGTCTAGTTGCCTATTAGCCGTTTGGAGAGGGGATTGATCTGCGGAACCAAAGCTAGAGCAGGTTGCTAAATATCGGTTGGGGTGTCCATGCCAGAAAGAGGAGGCTCGGTTGCGTAAGAGTTTGCCATGTGAGAAGTAGAATACAAGTAAGCAGCTTGTCGTTAGAATTATATATATTTTATTTTATTTTGTTTTCGTCATATTTTGCATATAATGATAAGAATCATGACCATGAGAAGAGTGGACACGAATGAATGAGTGAAGACCAGTTAAAGACTTAATCGCAATCTGATGGAAAATAAGAATGTCTCAGCCGAGTCATATATAGAAGGCGACCATACGAGATTAGAAAACTAATACCTGAAGAATAAATATGGTATCTACTCTATGCGCATAAATACGTAGGAAAAAGAAGGCATGAGGTGTTTTTTGTGATGTCCCACGCTGCTAGACGATCTCGTGTTGGATTACGGCCAGGTCGTGAACTTGTGTTTTAGAATAGCGACTCGATGCCAGACCAAACTGTGCCTATATACTCGAGGGTTCTAAAATCGGAAAGAATTCCAAATTATGTCGATAGATAATTAAAAATTGTCCGTTATGAGCCATCCACGATCTATAGGGGTTTATCCTATGCATCCGAGATAATTAGCAAGATGAGAGAAGTTTGAACGCTAACATGCGTCTCTGAACTCGCATGAGGGAGCCTCCAACCATCTTATTAGACCCTAACCATTTGAGCCAAGCGAGGATTAGAGAATATCAAGTATGGAGAGACCACCTAAATAAATAGACAACCTTGTTATTTTGTTTGTTTGTTAAGTATGTGCATTATCATTTAAAAATACACGATTACAAATTGTACATGGGTACAAAAGATGCTCTTAAAGTCATAAGACAGACCTTGCACAAAAAAGAAATAAAAAGACAAGGAAAGTCTAGAACTCCCACAAAGGGAAGATCTAATGATTTGGCAAGCCAAAACATTAGAAATTAAATCGGTAATGTCGACATTGAAGCTCAAAAACAACATGTATCGTGTAGCGATTAAAATCTTAAACACTCTCGGGATAGATAAGACCTAGATAGGGTCGAAAGAAAATTAGAAAGGATCGTGAAACGTCCATCTTGCATATCAAAAGCTACAACCTTGGTATTTCAGACCAGAATTTGGTCATCTTCACATTGCCAATCAAAATGTTGATAAACGGTTTAATTAAGTAAGTGGCGTTTTTTAAAATACACTCACAAACCATTTTACGTAGACATTTTTGGATTCACTCACTTGTATTGGAGTTTTACCTTAAGAAATAAAGATATATTATTTTTCAAAATATTGGTTGCAATAATTTGTATACAAATATTTTCAATATTAGAAAATCATGTAGACGTCATAATAATTTGTTATAACTAATGAAAACAGGGTTTGAAGTTTTGTATTTGGTCTTTAGAACGATGAGACAAGTCTTATTTTGCTAGCTTATGGAAAGAAGGTTGCTGCATTCACGAGTAATTAATATAATATATTACGTATATATAATTTAATGTAAGCTAAATGAGAAAGGGCAAAGAAATTAAAAAAACAAAACAAAAAATCCTTACCAATCGAATTGTACGTAAATGGTAACTAATTACATTGGTTGAGTTTTAATAAACCATGCATATATTAAATTATAGTTAAGGAACATATATTCTCACGCAGACATGTACATGTATATATCGTGTGAAGCTCTGTATACGTATAGAGAAATATGATGCATGCCGTAAAACTCCAAGAAGTGTATGATTTGTTTATTAGGAATGATTCAGTTTTTGATTAGATGTCATTATTTATTTAACAAAAAAAAAAAAAAATACAGCGAGGTGGAGAACATGCATGGAGGATCAAATTGACTGCAAATGTACGTAACTAGTTTACTTGAATCTCCATGCACAATTCCCATGCACTCAAACCCTTCTATATAAACCCCTCCAAGTTCATCATTTAGTCATCACCAAACTAACCCTACACAAGCTCATAGAAAACAAAATACAAATCTCTCAACCATGGCCATTCCAAAAGCTCACTTCTCTTTAGCCATCCTTGTCATTCTCTTTGTCGTTTCGAGTTGCCAAAATGTCTGCAATCCAGCATGCAAGGCTAAAGAACTGATGTGGACATCAATTCAGCAATCTCACAAGGACCCAAGATCAAAGCCATGAAAGCTCATGGGATTGCTACTACCTTTGAAATGGACTGTACTGAGTGTACGGCAGGCTTAGACCCTCGTCCTATAGGCAACAGCGGTCCCATTCCTAAGGTCGGGACAGTAGTTCCTAAGCTCCTAGCCCAAATAGAGCCGACCGTCCCACCACCCAAAGGAGATGGGATTCATCGACCAACCCACCAAGCAGAAGCGAACAGTCGAGCCAGAATTCCCTTAGCTCGACCTTGGTATCACGGCGACCCGATCGTTCACGAGTCAAGCAAGTTTGGTGAGCTCGACGGCCAGGAGGATCCAAACGTCCCACCACCCAAGAGAGATGGGTTTCACCGACCAACCCACCATGGAGAAGAGAACAGTCGAGCCAGAATCCCCATAGCTCGACCAAAACCGGCAGTCACCTTAGCCATGCACCACATTGCACCCGGGAGAGCGTATGAGCCGGGAAACATGTGTTTTGGCCCAAGATCTTCGGCCACTGATTCAGCCAAGGCCCAACACGCCTATTGGAGCCTCTTATGGTCTAAACCAAATGAAGATTTGACTTGGCACAATCAGAATCCAAACCGGGAAGACCAATCCCCTACGCGGACCCGTTTTGAGCCAAGTAAGGAAAGTCCGGATTCCGATCCTTTGCACGACTTCTCCTCACGTGTAAGGCTGTCTACTGAGCATACCATGGGCCCTAGACCACCAGAGCACAAGAATACACGCTCAAACATACTACACGGTCGTTTTGGCCAAAGGATTAATGAACTTACCTTATTTGGCTTCACACGCGATTTACTAGATCAAGGCAAGTTCCTCTCGCCTAATCTCGACCATCCATTCTCACCATCACATCCTAGACGTCCAGCAACCCAATGAACCTAGACAGCTTCGTGTCTCCAGCAGCCACCACGAAGATCACGCCAAAGATTCACAAATCTCCCCAACGGCCATAATCGAAGATTTTATTTGCTTTCCTTGTTTTTGAATTATTATGACCGTTAGGTCTCTTGTCGAGCTCCTATAAAGCTCCTTTGCTTTTGTACTGTGGAAACACACAATTTTACAAATCATTTATCAATAAACTTTTAAGTTTAAGTCTCAAAGCCGTAGTCTTTGAATCGGTTCCTTTCGATAGTTCTTAGGTATTGTGCGAGGTGTCCCCCTTGCTTAAGAGCTGTTTGAGTCTTCTCTCTCTAGAGCGTGGTTTCCCCCAGGAGAGTTAAGCTTCATCTTGTTTGTTTCGGACCCATCACATCCGAGCCAAGCTTCCGCAATCATCACCTTCGACCCATCCTTCCGCATCCAAGCCTCTTTGAACTACTTTGAGGCCTTTGTTTGTAAATCGACCATTGAGTCTTACATAAAGAACCCTTCAACTGCGACAATATTCTTACATTCAACCGAACTGGATTCCCAAAGAATTTTACTTTTGGTGCGGCTACTTCTGCATACCAGGTATATACATATATATCTTCGTCCATGATATATGGCTTTTGGCCATTGATTTCTAGCTATACCGAATCACTTTTTTACAGTTTCCAATATGATTTTATAATTTGTTCTACCAGATTGAAGGTGCTGCACATAGAGCACTTAATGGATGGGACTATTTCACTCATAGATATCCAGGTCATTAATTACCCGTATTATTAACATACACTTCGATGTATGGGAAAGTGTACAAATATTAGAAAGAACTGTCATGCTCATATATATATATTTCGGTTTGCTATCTACAGAAAAAGTTCCAGATCGTAATTCTGGAGACCTTGCTTGTGATTCGTATGATCTTTACAAGGTGAGAGAGGCTTTCAATGAACGATGAACCATTAATTACCCATATATATATATATATATATGATATTTGTTCCATTTTGGAAATGTAATTTAACTCTAGCACTTTCATATATAACTTGAACAGGAGGATGTCCAATTACTGAAAAAATGAATGCTCAAGCATACCGACTCTCAATAGCATGGTCAAGGGTCTTACCAAGTAAATACAGAAGAAAAATTACTTGTCTCCTTTTTTTTTCTTCATGACTTGATCTAATTGGCAAAAGAATTTGTAAAATTACTTAATATTCTATGACTCAAACCTTGTGATTAATTATATATACTAATTTTAGAGGGAAGACTGGTTGGAGGAGTGGACGAGAATGGGATAACATACTACAACAATCTCATTAACGAGTTAAAAGCAAATGGTAAATTCCAAATTTAGATACTTAATCATATAATTTTAATCATTTTTAATTATATTTTTGATTTAAACATTTGACTTACGCGAATACAGGCATAGAACCATATGTGACTATATTTCACTGGGATGTTCCCCAAACTCTAGAAGACGAATACGGAGGCTTCTTAAGCCCACGTATAGTGTAAGTCCATTAACTAATTTTTTATTCTAAGCTTGTGTTTTCTTTTCCTTAATTAGGTTATATGCATCACATCAGATCTATCTATATCTAATATGTATGACACATGAACAGGGAGGACTACAAAAACTACGCGGAACTTCTATTCCAAAGATTCGGAGACATAGTGAAATTTTGGATCACTTTAAACCAGCCTTACTCCCTCGCAAGCAAAGGTTATGGAGATGGATCGTATCCACCAGGACGGTGCACTAACTGTGAATTTGGAGGAGATTCAGGAACCGAACCTTATATAGTTGCACATCACCAACTTCTAGCTCATGCAGAATATCAGGTTCATATACACAATCTATCATGATTTTTCCGAGATCAATTTTATTTTTATGTGGTATATTTGTAGTCTATAATCTAAAACTATTTATGCATGCAGAAATTTCAAGGTGGTAAGATAGGAACGACCTTGATCGGGAGATGGTTCACCCCGTTAAACGAAACTAGCAATCTCGACAAGGCTGCTGCAAAACGAGCATTCGATTTCTTCGTCGGGTGGTATATATATATTCTCTACTAACTGATTCTCAAATCACTTATATATACCCAAATATAGAAATTATTTTTGTTATAACACCTTTGTAACCAACATACTTGGCAATATGATGAAGGTTCTTGGATCCGTTGGTGTACGGAGACTATCCAAGGATAATGAAAGAGATTGTTGGAGATAGATTGCCTAAATTCACACCTCGAGAATCAGATTTAGTCAGAGGATCACTTGATTTTCTAGGGTTGAACTATTACGTTACACAATATGCGACCGACGCACCTCCTTCTATTCCGACACAACCTAGTGTCTTAACCGATCCACGAGTTACTATTGGATGTATGTACAACTTTTTGTCTTATTTCTTAGATCTATTTATATTAATTTTCTAAACTCATTTTTCTCTAACTGGTTAAAGTTTACCGCAATGGAATACCTATTGGTGTTGAGGTTAGCATCGACTTTAATTTGGAATATTTTTGTTTATATATATATATATATATTTAAAATACTACAACATTTATTTGAGTCTCGCTCTCTCTTTTTCCGTCTACAGGCACCCAGCTTCGTGTACTATCCTCCAGGGTTCCGCCAGATTCTAAATCACATCAAAAACAACTACAAAAACCCACTTACCTACATCACCGAAAACGGTATCTACACATTATACCAATATACATATGTTTAACCAATAACAACCGTTTTACGTGTGTTTGATCATAAAATCTTGTGTTAAATTTTCAGGAGTTGCTGATCTTGATTTGGGAAACTTAACGCTGGCAAATGCTCTTGCCGATAATGGACGAATTCAAAATCATTGCAGCCATCTTTCGTGTCTCAAATGCGCCATCGAGTGAGTTATAATAATTCGTACTTTATTTCATACACTTCTTTTCAGAATTATAAATGTTAATACGTCAACATGATTTTAAATATAATATAGGGATGGATGCAAGGTAGGAGGATATTTTGCCTGGTCATTGATGGACAATTACGAATTCGGAAATGGTTACACTCTCCGGTTTGGTATGAATTGGGTCAATTTCACTAATCCTGCTGATCGAAGAGAAAAGAAATCTGGCAAATGGTTCTCTAAATTCATCGCAAAATAATTAAGGGGAAGCGATATAAATAAATCAATCCCATGTATCCAACCTTGAATCTAATAACGATTGTACTATATATATATATATATATATATATATATATGTAATGTTTATTTTTATTTTTTAATTAATCTCAGTGTATGTGTTGTTAATACTGTTGTAATAATCGGACCTTAATTATTGGTCTATTCATACTTCACTTGAAAAATTATTACATGTAGCTTGTATTGTTCTTGTTTTATACTCTTGCCAATCATATATAACTTCTCAAAAATTTATAACGTTTTCTAATTTGATATGGTTACCACGTTTTGTATAACATAAGAGCCAAACAAAGGAAGTAATGCCTAATTCCAGAGCAAAAGTTAGAAAGACTCTGTTTCTTCGAGCAGCAAATGATCGTAAGTAGTTAAGAAAATTGCGAGAGCATATATATACTAAAAAAAATATAAGTTCTTTTTGTTTATTTAAAAAAAAAAAAACCTATATATCACTTTTGATGGATGTGCTTAATCATTTCAAAACTAACAATTTTGGTACATTAAGTTTTTGTATCTCTATTGGCTTTAATGAACTTTCATTATAAACAACAAATGTGTGATATATATATATAATCTTAGAGATTTACGATATCATAAAATTTGACATGCATTTTTAAAACATTCCCCTAATCTTTGTATATTTGTAAACTGCGATAACAACAATTAGAAATGAAAAATATATAGTATGATAATTTTCCATGTATTATATATTATTGATTTTTGGTTTCAAATTATTTTATATAAATTTGTAGTAATTAAAAAATCACATTTGTTTCTTTTTGTTTCATTCGAATACTCTTTATTGGAGAAAAACAATGGTAGTGTTTTGTTGCAATGAAGCTAAAAAAAACCATCCATTACAAATTACTGATAACTAGACTTTTAACGGTCCGCACAATTATCTACTGTGCACAATGTCTCAATTTAATGGCATGTTATTGCAGCACTTTGGGATCGAATCCACAGATAAATAAGAACAACACAATAAAAATACAAGAAACTAATCAAGCTAAGCTAAACGTTTTTTTGGTTTTTGTCTAAAGAACTAATTACGAGAAAACTAAAAGTAAAGAAAGAAACAGAGAACGAGAAAAATACAGGACACTTGAAATGATCGAAGCTAATTTTAAAGACACAAATTCAGAACGACAAGACACTAAACTCGATTTACTCAAGAAGACGAGATATGGATCGTTGGATATGGTATACGATTTCGAGTATTCGATGATTCTCTTATGATGCTTCTAATCACTCATTGAGCTTGTTCTATGGCAAGGGACACAAACCGATAGTTTAACTCACTTTCGTGATGCTATACCCTTTATTAATAACTCGAATTAGCTAATCTTCCGATTGCAACCGATTTATCGACAAGCATGAAACATAAGCCCTTTTTAGCCAATTAATGAACCTTAGTCACGACTTCCGCCTTGCTAAGTGTCAATAACATGTTAGAAATCTTCTAGACAGCTTACTAAACCTCTTCCAAGGGCAAACTGACCATGATCTAGAAATTGAGTAGCTACTTCAATCCTAACTTTAAGACCACTTCTAAACATGAGAACCTTTGTAATCTTGTCTTAAACATCAAAAGATCATCATCTATTCCTCTAAATCAACCATTCCCACAATCCATAATAAAACTACTCACACATAGTCAAAGCACAAAACAAAACCGAACAAAAGCAAGACATAGCAAAAATAAGAAGATTGATGGAAAGAGTTTAAGAAAATCTTCACTAGATTGTTGTGGATCTTGGATCTTTCATACAAAAACAAGAGAGAAGAAGGAAGAAGTAGTTGGCTTAGAATAGTAAAAATAAGCAGAGATTGATGATATTTTCGTGCCTAGAGTTAATAAGAAAGAGAAGAAGTGTTGAAAAATATATTACAAAAGTGGTTGGTTCCCAAAGTCAAGCTGAAAATCCGGAGGCAATCTTGATCGGTTATGGCGATCGGTTATGACCGATCGCCTGTGTATTTTTCTGCCATCTGTTTCAGCGATCGGTTTGTAGCCGATCGAGCATGCTTTTTGTCGTGGGATCGCTTTCAGCGATCGGTTATGACCGATCGGTTGTGTAAATTCCGGTCCTCACGTTCCTTCTTCAATCTTTGCGGTTTTCTTCCGTCCGCGCTCATCCAAATCAGTTCCAAACACCTGAGAAAGGCTTTAACAAACCAAAAAGAACACAAAAACGACCTAGGACGTCCTAAATGCAATGCGACTCGATTTGGACCTAAATGTGACATATACATACTAGAAACTATACGAAACACAAGGAAAACGAAAGAAAACATGAGACTTAAAGTGGTAAAATACACGGTTATCAACTCCCCCGGACTTGCTTTTTGCTTGTCCTCAAGCGAATAAAGCAAAGTAAGCCAAGAAGAGAGGTTTGAAGGTGGGGACTCATATCCAAAAGGAAACACATGAAACTTTCAACTCAATGTCCTTAGGTAAAAATGCCATAATGCCAAAGTCGCTTCTACTCTCACGAACTTCTCCATACCTATCGCAACTTGAATCTTTTGCTTTAGTGCCTAAGACTTTAGAATCCACAAGCATTCATATCAACCAACTCTTTAACATTCAATTAAATCTTTTCAAGTGCGGTCTCACATAAGGGAATCTAATACATTCTCAATCGGTTTTGGTGAGAAAAGGCTAGAAAGCAATGTACGAGGAGGTTCAAATTTTTCGGGTGACTTTCTCTCACAAAAACGTAATGCATGGCGATTCGAAAAAGCAAGGAAGGAATAGAACAATGATGTATCAAAGATTATCTTCCATCCTATCCTAGCTTTCTAATCTCTCGTTTCAAGCGCATTGCCTCGAAATCTCTTATCCCGTAAATAAAACCCATAGCCTTTTTGGCTAGATATACACATTGTTCACAACCTCATTTCTTTTCTTTTGTTAACACTCTAGGGGAATTTCTCTTCTTAGTCTAAACTCTATTCTCTTTTTTTTTTTTTTTTTTTTTAGTTTTATATATATAGAGTTTAGACGAATTTGAATACATGTTTCTTTCCTAGAGTTTCTCGCTTTCTCTTCTCTTTTCTTTTCGCACCTTAGGCTCTTTCTTTAGCCTACACCCGATTTTCTCTCACCATTCATTCCAACTTATCTTAACCATTCTATCTACCAATTTCCAAGTCATTTATCTAAGGAAGATAAGCCTTGTCGTTCCTTTCTCTTACAAGATTTTTCAATTGTATGCATTTTCAAGAAAAAGGCCTCACTCACAAATAACATGGGTTTGAAACAATTGGCTTAGGTGATGAGGTGGGGAACTATCCTAAAGATGAAGATAGCTACTCGAATTAGCACAAGAGTGGTAAAATGGATAAGAAAATTCGAGTATATAGATTAAGACCATGAGAATGCATTTCGAACCCCTAGGCGAGACAATTAATGTTCAAATTAGGTTAAAATAAATAGAGTTGGAATCAAGTCACAACGAGCTTCATCCTAATCAAAGACATTCAAGCCAAGAGATCAAAGCATGGATTTTCTAATTTTTCAAAGCGGTTCGAGCATCATAACATGGTTATCAAGGGCAATGTTTTCAAAGTTCAAGTGTTTAATCATTGTCCCCTATGCTTATGAATGCATCCTATATGCTTCTAGACACAATCCTATTAAAAACGAAGAAAGAAAAATCAAATCCTAAATGAGCAAAATGATTTTCGTTTTATTTATTTATTATTATTATATATACAAATGCAAAATGCAAAAACGAAAATAAAAAGAAACAAATAAAACTCAAAAACAAATAAAACTCAGATTAGTACTCCCTCCGGACTTGATTTACACCGTATCGGTGTATCACGAGTTCGAGAGATAACAAAAGTTCATAAATAAAAACGCAAAAGAGAAAAAGAAAAAAAATGTTCAAGAGTTGGAAAACTCACTAATTTTTTGTCTTGTTTTGCTTTCTCTTCAGGCGTGAGTTGATGTGCTCGGGCCTGCGTCATGGTCTGTGGCGCGCTCGGTAGGGTCATAGTCCATCTCCTCGTCGTCATCATCGTATGAGGAAACATAGTTGGGCGGTTGGAGCTTCTTGACCTTGCGGAAGAGCTTGGCGAATAGCTTCTTGTGCGTCTCGTTGATCTTCCGTTGCACCGCGTTGATCCGCATTTGCATCTTGTAGGCCTGGTGGACAATCTTTTCCCTCTTGGTCTTTGGGTTGAAGTCGATCTCGGGAAGTTCGTCGTTGATGTCCCCGTATAGATCGTCGCCCGTCTCATCGCCCATCGGGTTGCCTTCTTCTTCGGCGGGTTGTTGCTGCTCGGATTGTTGCTGCTCCTCTTCGTCTTGGACGATGGCATCGAGATATTCGTCTTCTCGCAACCTGAACGCAACGTTATCCAGTCCCAACAGGGTAGTCCGTGCGGTGTTGGGAAGCCTGAAGGTTCGCGTCTTCTTGTTTGCATCGTACAGCTTGTATGCGTTGTCACTTCCTCCCTTTAAGAATCTGTTCTTGATGAGGTAGTTGCGGTCGAGGTAGTTGCGTTCTTGGTTCGGTGCGTAGCGACGTAGGTCTACTCCTGCTTTTTCTAGGAGTGGTGTAAGGAACCCTCCTAGCCATAGGTGATGGATCTTCGCTCTCCTAGACCAGCTCCTGAAACTTACGAGTCGTGCCGCTAGGAGACTCCCGTAGTTCACATTGTCACCCAACTCGTCTTCAATAGGGTCTCCGTCGCTGTACCTCAACATCCCCTTGATCCCTTGGTGGACCAAGCACAATTCCTCCAGCAAAACCGCTCCGGTTCCGTGTCTCGCATAGATGGTGTTTGCAAACAGCTTGCAAACATACCGGATAACCGGATTCCGCACACATGTCACCTTTGCGCTGTGACTTGAGTAGTACCCTTCCGCAACGGTATTCCATACTGAATTCGCAGCATGCAAGACCGAGAACTGGACTTGGGTCTTCTTCTGAAACTCGTACTCCTCGCACACATCAAAGATGGATAACGCATATTCGTTGTCATCCACCTTGAACTTAAGCATCCCGTCTTGCGCTATTTTCTCCTTAGGATCCTTGTATTCAACCGTTACGGTTGCCAATAGGTGGCGGACCGGAACCTCAAATATCGGCGCGTCCATTCTCGTCAAGACGCCCATGCCGATCGAGTCTAAAAAGGTGCTCACGTCATCCATTAGACCCAAATTCTTCAACACCCTTTGATCCGGAAACCGCGTCGAGTTCATCTTGAACTTCTCAAATCCCTTGAGTGCTTTCTTTTCCGGTTCCGTCCATACGACAGCTTGTCGTTCCGTTGGGTTGCTAGCACTTGCTCTCTTCGATCTTTTGCTTGTTGCCTTTTTTGCTTTAGTCGCCATTTCCTACAAAATATATTCGGAGATTAAGAACACGGCAAATTTCAATCAAGCATACAATCCCAATCAACAAGAACGTAGAGTATTTACTCATAAATATTTAGAATTCATCGATTTCACAAATCCACAAATATTCCAATAAAAATCCAATAGTTCGGTAATTGTGAGTCCATGGTGAATCAAAATTATTGTAATTATTTATGATGTCCAAATGAATCAATTTCAATCAAAAACCCCAAAATTTCAACAAATCTCAAAATTTACTATTCACGCTCAAAAACACAAAAACATTTTACACTCAAAATCCATGATTCGTTCTCTAATCGAGGTTCTCCAATGTCTGACCATTCTAGAACTAGCATTTGACAGTAGAATCCATAGCAAATTTGGTCTAGTTCATGAGAAATTAAAAATTTTAATCCATGGAGATTAGGGATTTGAGGTTGTTTACCTTGAGAAATTGATGGTGGTTGATTGAAATCTTCTTTGAATGGGATTGGGTTCGAAAAATGAGTGAGATGTGCGAATATTTGAACAAAATCGGCTCGAAATTGAGAGAATTCTCTCAAAACTCTTTTTTTTTTTTATGATTCGCAAAAAAGAAGAGTGAGGGAGAGAAAGTCGCGAGAGAGGGAGAAGAAACCACTTACCTAGTGTCGCGATCGGTTATAACCGATCGGAAACCGATCGAGGCACATTTTGATCGGTTATAACCGATCGGAAAGACCGATCGATGCGACCAGTTTTTTCGTCGTAACTGGTCGCATTTTTGTGACCGATCGGCATAACCGATCGAGGCACATTTCGACGGTTAGAACCGATCGGCAAGACCGATACAGCATGTCTTTTTGTGATTTTTCTGCCTTGATTCCGGACGTTCTCCTGCTAATCCCGACGTCTTGTAACACTGAAAACACACAAAAACAAAGATAAATTCAAATTTAAATCACACATATGAACATATTAACAAAGGATAACATGGGATTGCCTCCCAAGTGCGCTTGTTTTAAGTCGCTAAGCTTGACTTTGTTAATGTCTCATGCGTTTTGGGGTTCGGAAAGAGGAATCGTGGCTTGTTCCTCGATCTTAATGTCTGCCAAGTACGGCTTGCAACGCTGTCCATTCACCGTGAAATCTCCTCCGGATTCGTTCCAAAGCACTATCGTTCCGTAGGGATGGACTTCTTTGATCGTAAACGGTCCCGACCATCTCGATTTCAATTTCCCGGGAAACAACTTCAGCCTTGAGTTGAACAGTAGGACTTGGTCCACGGTTTTGAATTCTCTCTTCAGGATCTTTTTGTCGTGGAAGGTCTTCGTCCGTTCCTTATAAATCCTCGAGCTCTCATAAGCTCCTTGTTGGATTTCCTCAAGCTCCTCCAACTGTACCAAACGCTTCTCGGAGGCAGTTTTGATGTCAAAGTTGAGTAGTTTGGTTGCCCACAACGCCTTGTATTCCATCTCCATAGGAAGGTGGCAAGATTTTCCGTAAATCAAGTTGAACAGAGTTGTTCCAATCGGAGTTTTGTAAGCCGTTCGATACGCCCATAGAGCATCGTCTAGCTTGGTGGACCAATCTTTCCTTGTTTTTCCAACCGTCTTTTCCAAAATTTCCTTGATTTGACGGTTTGATACTTCAACTTGACCAGATGTTTGAGGATGATAAGGTGTAGCTACCTTATGTTTAACGCCATGTCTCTTCAAAAGCCCCTCGAATACTTTGTTGATGAAGTGGCTTCCGCCATTGCTTATGATCACACGTGGAACTCCGAATCTTGAAAATATGATGCTTTTAAACAGTTTCACCACGACTTTAGCATCATTTGATGGACACGCTATGGCTTCCACCCATTTCGATACATAGTCAACCGCTACAAGAATGTATTGGTTGCCATACAAAGACGGGAATGGTCCCATGAAATCTATGCCCCATACGTCAAACATTTCCACTTCGAAGATCGGGTTTTGAGGCATCTCATTCCTCTTGCTTATGTTGCCCTTCCTTTGGCATGCATCACATTTAGATATGAAATCATAAGCGACCTTGAACATTGTAGGCCACCAGAATCCCGCTTGTAGAGCTTTTTGGACCGTCTTGAATGTTGCAAAGTGTCCTCCATAATCCGATCCGTGACAACTAAACAGAACCCCGGAAGTCTCTTCTTCTGAAATGCACCTCATATAGAGCCCATCGTTGCAACGCCTATAGAGATATGGCTCGTCCAAAAAGTAATGTCAGACATCTTTGTAAAACTTTTTCTTTGAGTACCCTTGGAGATTTGGTCGTTCTTTCTCGATTGTCAAGAAGTTGACAAAATCTGCATACCAAAGCGAGCTGTCCTCCATGGTGTTCGTCGACAGAATTTCTTTCATCAGAGAATCCGCCACGTGCAAAGCTCGAATCAGGTTCACTTGTTCTTCGGATAGTGAGTCATCGATGGGAATTGTTTCCTCGTTTCTCATTCTCGACAGATGATCAGCTACTCCATTCTCAGTCCCCTTTTTATCTTTGATCTCAAGGTCTAACTCTTGTAGGAGAAGAATCCACCTCAACAATCTCGGTTTGGCGTCCTTCTTAGCCAGCATATATCTTAATGCAGCATGGTCAGTGTGCACAATGACTTTCGAACCCACCAAATAAGATCAAAATTTCTCAAAGGAATAGACAATCGCCAAGAGTTCCTTCTCCGTTGTTGCATATTTCACTTGAGCATCGTCTAGAGTCCGACTCGCGTAATAGATCACATGGAGCTTTTTATCCTTCTTCTGTCCCAGCACAGCTCCGACAGCATAGTCACTTGCATCGCACATCACTTCAAACGGTAAGCTCCAATCCGGTGGCTGTACAATTGGTGCACTCACCAAAGCATTTTTCAGCTTCACAAAAGCTTCATGGCATTCCTCATCAAAGACAAAGTCAGCATCCTTGCACAAGAGCCTTGTGAGTGGTCTTGTGATTTTCGAGAAATCTTTTATGAATCTCCTGTAGAACCCAGCATGTCCCAAGAAGCTTCAGATTCCCTTGACCGTTGATGGAGGTTCCAAAGTCATCATAACCTCAATCTTTGCTTTGTCGACTTTGATCCCACTTTCAGAAATTCGATGCCCGAGAACAATTCCGTTCTTCACCATGAAATGGTATTTTTTCCAATTCAGAACGAGATTTGTGTCTCCACGTCTTTTGAAAGACAACCACCAAACGAAGAACCATATACAGAGAAATCATCCATAAACACTTCCATTATATCCTCAATGTAATCCGAGAAGATAGACATCATACACCTTTGAAAAGTCGCGGGTGCATTACACAAACCAAAAGGCATCCTTCGATAAGCAAATGTACCATATGGGCAAGTGAAAGTCGTCTTCTCTTGATCACTCGGGTGTATTGGTATTTGAAAGAAACCCGAGTCACCATCGAGGAAGCAATAATATGAATGATTTGCAAGTCTTTCAAGCATTTGATCAATGAATGGCAAAGGAAAATGATATTTCCTAGTTGAGGAATTCAATTTCCTATAGTCAATGCATACTCTATGGCCCGTGATGGTTTTAGTTGGGATCAATTGGTCTTTTTCATTTTTGATTACGGTAATTCCTCATTTCTTTGGAACTACATGAATCGGGGAGATCCAAGTACTATCCGAGATTGGATATATCACTCCCGCTTCAAGTAGTTTCAAAATTTCCTTTTTTACTATTTCTTTCAAGTTTGGGTTCAACCTTCTTTGGTGTTCAATTGAAGCTTTAGATTCATCCTCTAAATGAATTCTATGCATGCACAATGACGGAGAAATTCCTTTTATATCTTTCAGAGAATATCCTATAGCCCTTCTATACTTTTTCAGTTCAGTCAAAAGCATAGATGTTTCCTCATCATTCAATGCATCATTTATGATTACAGGATAAGAAGAGTTCGGTCCAAGAAACGCGTACCTTAGACCGTTGGGCAGTGGTTTGAGCTGAAGTTGTGGAGCGTCAAGTTCGCTCCAATCATCCTCCACACTAGACTTACCATTGCTAGTGTCTTCTTTTTCCTTGGCTTCTACGTTTTCCCCTATCTCCGAGAAGTATGCTTCTTTATTCCATGGCAGATGAGAGTCCAGAATTCTCTCATATTCGATCGCCTCTTCGTTCACAAGCTTACATTCCTCGTTGTTTTGTGTGAGGGCTACTTCTAGGGCGTCTTCCATGCTCAACTCCGCCAAATACTCATCAACCATGTCATCTAAGGTCTCTATGTAGAAAACCCTTCCTTCTATGGTTGGTTTCTTCATCACTTCCATTATGTTGAATTTCAGAACGAGATCTCCCAAGTGCAGATCAATCATGCCCTTCTTAACGTCAATAATGGCACCCGCGGTTGCTAAGAAAGGTCTTCCCAAGATTATGGGATCCGATGGTTCTTCGTCCATCTCTAGCACCACGAAATCTGTAGGGATAATACTGTCCCCAACTTTCAATGGCAAGTCTTCAAGAATTCCAATTGGAAATCGAATTGTTCTATCTACTAAGACTAGCGAAATTCTGGTCTTCTTGAAGTTTGTGTATCCTAGCCTCTTAGAAACCGTCAATGGCATGAGGCTCACGCTTGCACCAAGATCAACCAAGCATTTTCTAAAGGACAAAGGTCCTAGTGTGCAAGGTAGCGTGAAGCTGCCCGGCTGCCCGGATCTTTAAGCTTCTTAGGCAAATTGTTTTGGATTATGGCGCTACACTCATGGTTAATCACTACCATGGCTTCTTCAAGCTGCCTTCTTTTGGTCATAACGTCTTTGAGTAGCTTGTTGTATGTTGGGCACTCGAGCATAAGATCAGCAAATGGTATAGTAACTTAAACCGTTTTCATGATCTTCTTGAATTTTTCGAATTGTTTGTCCATGATTTGCCTCTTGAATCTTCCGGGAAATGGGATTTTTGGCTCGTATGGTGGAAGAATGAAATCCACTTTCTTTTTAATGACTCCAGATGATTCTCCTTCATTCTTCTTCTTCGGATCCTCAGATATCGGATCGTTCGAAACATCGTTTCCGTCATTCTGGTTTGGGATCGGTCTTCGCGATCAGTTAGTAACCGATCCAGTGTTGGCGATCGGTTTGTAACCGATCGGCGTAACCGATCTGGACTGGCCATTTTCGTCTCGTAACAGATCGCATATTGGTAACCGATCGGAGTAACCGATTTCATCACATTCTGATCGGTTATAACCGATCGGTGTAACCGATCCAGGGTTCTGATCTTGCGGATTTTCAGCTACTTCTTCAAATCTGTTCTGACTTGGTTCCTCTGGTCCTACTACGACTTGTTCCCTTGTTGGTAGCTCAGTTCCGCTCCTTAATGTGATCGCTTGGCAATACTCTTTTGGATTGATCTCGGGTTTTCCGGGCAAAACTCCGCTCGGTCCTTTCGATGTTGAGGCTACTTGAGCAATCTGGTTGTCTAAGCCTTTAACATGTTTTGACAGGTTCTCGAACTTGGCATTCAGATCCATGTATACACCGTCGACCTTGTTGTTGATGTCTATCATCTTCTTGGTAAGTTCAACTTGCCCCTTAGCTTGCCCTTCCAAAATTTGTTTGAGCATACTTTGCACATCACCTTGTGTTTCCTTGTTTGGTGAATTCTCTTGGTTTGGGAAGTTGCTTGGCTTCGGTTGATAGCCCTGCTGGTAGTTCGAGTTGTAGTTTCTTTGGTTTCCTTGATTTGTTTGAAAATTTCCTTGGTTTCCTTGAAAACCGCCTTGGCTAGATTTGAAGCCTCCTTGATTGAATGTTTTGGGTTGGAATCCTTGCTGGTTCTGTGGAGGGTAGATCTGGTCTTGGGGGTTCTCCACGTTGTTGCTTCGATAAGACAAGTTGGGATGATTCCGATAATTTTGATTGAACCCTCCTCGGTTACCTTGGTACCCTCCTTGGTTCCCAATGTAGTTCACTTCGTCTTGAAGTTCTTCATTCCCCTCTTGTCCTACGTCTTGGTATCCTCCTTGGCCTCCATACTCTCCTACATAGTTAACTGATCTTTGGCTCACAAGCAGAACCTTGTCCAACTTATCGCTCAAGTCTTTGAACCTTTGATCGTCATACCTTGCATCTCTCACCACTCGATCATAGTCACCTCCATAGCCTTGGTCACTTTGAGCTAGATTCTCAACTAGTATATCTCCATTAATGACGTCTTGGCTAGCAAAACTCCCATTGTTTGCCGTGTTCAAGGCCAGTTGGTATTTTTCTAGAACACCTCGGTGTAAGATTCCCAAAAGTGCTTCTTTGGAGACTCTGTGGTGAGGATAGGCTCTTGTGTACCCTTTCAGTCTCTCCCACGCTTCATAAAACGATTCATTGACTCCTTTCTTGAAGCTTGTGATGTCGTTTCTCAGCTTTGCGGTCTTTTGTCTCGAGAAAAACTTCGCCAAGAATTGCTTCTTGCATTCCTCCCAAGTTGGTATGGTGGTAGTAATCACACCTTTCTCCCATTGAGCAGCCTTATCTCCCAAAGAGAATGGGAAGAGAGTCAGCTTAACAACGTCCTCCGGAATTTCGTTCATTTTGACAGTCCCACATAAGCGGTCAAATTGATCGATGTGATCAATCGGATTCTCCATCGGCAGGCCATGGAACTTAGAGTTTTGAACCATGTTGATAAGGCTCGACTTGATTTCGAAGTTTTTGTTGACAAATGGCGGTGGCCTTATCCCAGTTAGAACCCCTTGTGTAGTAGGTTCATCGAAGGCACCAATCCTTTGTGGTTGTCTAGGAGGATGGATTGGCTGCCTCGGGTTTACGCCTACTCCTTGGACTTCGTCTAGTGGTGGAGGCTGTTGGTTCTCTCCTTGGGGAGGAGGATCATTTTGCTGAGAGTCCGTACCTAAACGTCTAACGTGCTCAGCACGTTCTCTGCTTGCTCTTTGATTATCTCTTTCGAATCTTCGAATGTCTAGCACAAGTGGTTGTAAGTTCTCTTGACCTTGACTTCTCGTGTGCATAAACCTTCAAAAATAGAGCAAATAAAACAGGGCGGTTTAGTAACAAGTAAAGAAAAACACTTAGACTTGGTAGATTCCAAATCCTAATGGCTATTGCTAATTTCCCCGGCAACGGCGCCAAATTGATAACTAGACTTTTAACGGTCCGCACAATTACCCACTGTGCACAATGCCTCAATCTAATGGCATGTCATTGCAGCACTTTGGGATCGAATCCAAAGGGAAATAAGAACAACAAAATAAGAATACAAGAAACTAATCAAGCTAAGCTAAACGTTTTTTGGTTTTTGTCTAAAGAACTAATTACGATAAAACTAAAAGTAAAGAAAGAAACAGAGAACGAGAAAAATACAGGACACTTGAAATGATCGAAGCTAATTTTAAAGACACAAATTCAGAACGACAAGACACTAAACTTGATTTACTCAAGAAGACGAGATATGGATCGTAGGATATGGTATACGATTTCGAGTATTCGATGATTTTCTTATGATGCTTCTAATCACTCATTGAGCTTGTTCTATGGCAAGGGACACAAACCGATAGTTTAACTCACTTTCGTGATTCTAGACCCTTTATTAATAACTCGAATTAGCTAATCTTCCGATTGCAACCGATTTATCGACAAGCATGAAACATAAGCCCTTTTTAGCCAACTAATGAACCTTAGTCACGACTTCCGCCTTGCTAAGTGTCAATAACATGTTAGAAATCTTCTAGACAGCTTACTAAACCTCTTCCAAGGGCAAACTGACCATGATCTAGAAATTGAGTAGCTACTTCAATCCTAGCTTTAAGACCACTTCTAAACATGAGAACCTTTGTAATCTTGTCCTAAACATCAAAAGATCATCATCTATTCATCTAAATCAACCATTCCCACAATCCATAATAAAACTACTCACACATAGTCAAAGCACAAAACAAAACCGAACAAAAGCAAGATATAGCAAAAATAAGAAGATTGATGGAAAGAGTTTAAGAAAATCTTCACTAGATTGTTGTGGATCTTGGATCTTTCATACAAAAACAAGAGAGAAGAAGGAAGAAGTAGTTGGCTTAGAACAGTAAAAAGAAGCAGAGATTGATGATATTTTCGTGCCTAGAGTTAATAAAAAAGAGAAGAAGTGTTGAAAAATATATTACAAAAGTGGTTGGTTCCCAAAGTCAAGCTGAAAATCCGGAGGCAATCTTGATCGGTTATGGCGATCGGTTATGACCGATCGCCTGTGTATTTTTCTGCCATCTGTTTCAGCGATCGGTTTGTAGCCGATCGAGCATGCTTTTTGTCGTGGGATCGCTTTCAGCGATCGGTTATGACCGATCGGTTGTGTAAATTCCGGTCCTCACGTTCCTTCTTCAATCTTTGCGGTTTTCTTCCGTCCGCGCTCATCCAAATCAGTTCCAAACACCTGAGAAAGGCTTTAACAAACCAAAAAGAACACAAAAACGACCTAGGACGTCCTAAATGCAATGCGACTCGATTTGGACCTAAATGTGACATATACATACTAGAAACTATACAAAACACAAGGAAAACGAAAGAAAACATGAGACTTAAAGTGGTAAAATACACGGTTATCAATTACTCATAAAAATAGAAGCTAAGAAGACCCATGGTCGCTGTCTAGTTGCCTATTAGCCGTTTGGAGAGGGGATTGGTCTGCGGAACCAAAGCTAGAGCAGGTTGCTAAATATCGGTCGGGGTGTCCATGCCAGAAAGAGGAGGCTCGGTTGCGTAAGAGTTTGCCCATGTGAGAAGTAGAATACAAGTAAACAACTTGTCGTTAGAATTATATATATTTTATTTTATTTTGTTTCCGTCATATTTTGCATATAATGATAAGAATCATGACCATGAGAAGAGTGGACACGAATGAATGAGTGACGACCAGTTAAAGACTTAATCGCAATCTGATGGAAAATAAGAATGTCTCAGCCGAGTCATATATAGAAGGCGACCATACGAGGTTAGAAAACTAATACCTGAAGAATAAATATGGTATCTACTCTATGCGCATAGATACGTAGGAAAAAGAAGGCATGAGGTGTTTTTTTGTGATGTCCCACGCTGCTAGACGATCTCGTGTTGGATTACGGCCAGGTCGTGAACTTGTGTTTTAGAATAGCGACTCGATGCCAGATCAAACTGTGCCTATATACTCGAGGGTTCTAAAATCGGAAAGAATTCCAAATTATGTCGATAGATAATTAAAAATTGTCCGTTATGAGCCATCCACGATCTATAGGGGTTATCCTATGCATCTGAGATAATTAGCAAGATGAGAGAAGTTTGAACGCTAACATGCGTCTCTGAACTCGCGTGAGGGAGCCTCCAACCATCTTATTAGACACTAAACATTTGAGCCAAGCGAGGATTAGAGAATATCAAGTATGGAAAGACCACCTAAATAAATAGAAAACCTTGTTATTTTTTTTGTTTGTTAAGTATGTGCATTATCATTTAAAAATACACGATTACAAATTGTACATGCGTACAAAACATGCTCTTAAAGTCATAAGACAGACTTTGCACAAAAAAGAAATAAAAAGACAAGGAAAGTCTAGAACTCCCACAAAGGGAATATCTAATGATTTGGCAAGCCAAAGCATTAGAAATTAAATCGGTAATGTCGACACTGAAGCTCAAAAGCAGCATGTATCGAGTATCGATTAAAATCTTAGACACTCTCGGGATAGATGAGACCTAGATAGGCTCAAAAAAAAATTAGAAAGGATCGTGAAACGTCCATCTTACATATCAGAGGCTACAACCTTGGTATTTCAGACCAGAATTTGGTCATCTTCCCATTGCCAATCAACATGTTGATAAATGGTTTAATTAAGTAAGTGGCGCTTTTTAAAATACACTCACAAACCATTTTACATAGACATTTTTGGATTCACTCACTTGTATTAGAGTTTTACCTTTAGAAATAAAGATATATTATTTTTCAAAATATTGGTTGCAATAATTTGTATACAAATATTTTCAATATTAGAAAATCATGTAGACGTTATAATAATTTAATTATTATAACTAATGAAAACAGGGTTTGAAGTTTTGTGTTTGGTCTTTAGAACGATGAGACAAGTCTTATTTTCCTAGCTTATGGAAAGAAGGTTGCTGCATTCACGAGTAATTAATATAATAAATTACGTATATGT
The DNA here is from genome assembly GCA_030161315.1 of Eutrema japonicum. Lineage (NCBI taxonomy): Eukaryota > Viridiplantae > Streptophyta > Magnoliopsida > Brassicales > Brassicaceae > Eutrema > Eutrema japonicum. The sequence continues at coordinate 45,551,972 of BSQW01000001.1, forward strand.
AATTTAATGTAAGCTAAATGAGAAGGGGCACAGAAATTTTAAAAAAAAACATAAACAAAAAATCCTTACCAATCGAATTGTACGTAAATGGTAACTAATTACTTTGGTTGAGTTTTAATAAACCATGCATATATTAAATTATAGTTAAGGAACATATATTCTCACGCAGACATGTACAAGTATATATCGTGTGAAGCTCTGTATACGTAAGAGAAATATGATGCATGCCGTAAAACTCCAAGAAGTGTACGATTTGCTTATTAGGGATGATTCAGTTTTTGATTAGATGTCATTATTTATTTAACAAAAAAAAAAAACAGCGAGGTGGAGAACATGCATGGAGGATCAAATTGAATGCAAATGTACGTAACTAGTTTACTTGAATCTCCATGCACAATTCCCATGCACTCAAACCCTTCTATATAAACCCCTCCAAGTTCATCATTTAATCATCACCAAACTAACCCTACACAAGCTCATAGAAAACAAAATACAAATCTCTCAACCATGGCCATTCCAAAAGCTCACTTTTCTTTAGCCATCCTTGTCATTCTCTTTGTCGTTTCGAGTTGCCAAAATGTCTGCAATCCAGCATGCAAGGCTAAATAACCCTTCAACTGCGACAATATTCTTACATTCAACCGAACTGGATTCCCAAAGAATTTCACTTTTGGTGCGGCTACTTCTGCATACCAGGTATATACATATATCTTCGTCCAAGATATATGGCTTTTGGCCATCTATTTCTAGCTATACCGAATCACTTTTTTATAGTTTCCAATATGCTTTTATAATTTGTTCTACCAGATTGAAGGTTCTGCACATAGAGCACTTAATGGATGGGACTATTTCACTCATGGATATCGAGGTCATTAATTACCCGTATTATTAACATGCACTTCGATGTATGGGAAAGTGTACAAATATTAGAAAGAACTGTCATGCTCATATATATATATATATATATATTCCGGTTTGCTATCTCCAGAAAAAGTTCCAGATCGTAGTTCTGGAGACCTTGCTTGTGATTCGTATGATCTTTACAAGGTGAGAGGCTTTCAATGAACGATGAACCATTAATTACCCATATATATATATATATATGATATTTGTTCCATTTTGGAAATGTAATTTAACTCTGGAACTTTCATATATAACTTGAACAGGAGGATGTCCAATTACTGAAAAAATGAATGCTCAAGCATACCGACTCTCAATAGCATGGTCAAGGGTCTTACCAAGTAAATACAGAAGAAAACTTACTTGTCTCCTTTTTTTCTTCATGACTTGATCTAATTGGCAAAAGAATTCGTAAAATTAATTTATATTATATGACTCAAACCTTGTGATTACCCATATATACTAATTTTAGAGGGAAGACTGGTTGGAGGAGTGGACGAGAATGGGATAACATACTACAACAATCTCATTAACGAGTTAAAAGCAAATGATAATTCCAAATTTAGATACTTAATCATATCATTTTAATTATATTTTTGATTTAGACATTTAACTTACGCCAATATAGGCATAGAACCATATGTGACTATATTTCACTGGGATGTTCCCCAAACTCTAGAAGACGAATACGGAGGCTTCTTAAGCCCACGTATAGTGTAAGTCCATTAACTAATTTTTTTATTCTAAGCTTATGTTTTCTTTTCCTTAATTAGGTTATGTACATCACATCAGATCTATCTATATCTAATATGTATGACACATCAACAGGGAGGACTACAAAAACTACGCGGAACTTCTATTCCAAAGATTCGGAGATAGAGTAAAAGTTTGGATCACTTTAAACCAGCATTACTCCTTCGCAAGCAAAGGTTATGGAGATGGATCGTATCCATCAGGATGGTGCACTAACTGTGAATTTGGAGGAGATTCAGGAACCGAACCTTATATAGTTGCACATCACCAATGATAACACCATATTTTACATGTTTTTAAGGTTTAGTATCATAGGTTTTTAGTTCCAATTTGTATAGTTTTTGGGATATTTTCATGCATTTAGGTCCAACTTGAGTCTCATTGCATTTTAGATGTCCTAGGTTGTCTTTGTATTCTTTTGGCTTGTTTGAGCCATTTTCAGGTGTTCTTGGAGTCATAGGAGTTGGAGGAGTGAAGATAGCCACCAAAAAGGTCATTGCGGAATACAGAGATGCAGGATCTGGTTGAAACGTCATAAGTTTGGCAATGGATGAATGACTTTCCACCAATGGATTGAGCTCATATTTGAACACGAGATAGATCAATGGATTAGCTTTCATTTGGAAGTAGTTTGAGGAAATTACAACGGTGCGATCATGAGTTATGCCAATTTCCGTGACGACGATCCAGTCTGGCGCGCGAAGGAACTACACAGAGACTCACAGCGGTGGCGCAGCGGTCAAACAGTGACCGCTGCGGGTTCTTCCGACGAAAAAAACAGAGATCCACAGCGGTCATGCAGCGGGCAAGTCCTGACCGCTGTGGATCATCTGAAACTCAAAAATTCGACCCAAACTCTATTAAAAGCCAAAAAAACCTAATTTTATTGTTAAGTTTTCTTCTTGTAACATTGGGGGCTCGACCCAAACTCTCTCTTTTGAGGGATTTTGATTGTTCTTCATACAAATGCCATTTTAGAGAAGATTTCTTCACTCTATCTTTATATTATGTTTATTTGATTCTTTTTCTTCATTTCTATGTCTTTTTCTCTTGCGTTATTCATGTTCTTATGAGTTGAATTTTTGTTAGATTTTGGATAATGCTTGATTTAGATGGTTTGATGGTTGATTGTTGATGTTTAGGCTTATATAATCATTTGTTCTCATGTTAGGAGGGATCTTAATGCTATAATCGAATTGACAACTCATTTCTAGAACTTAAGACATTTCTCGCCTGGAAGGTGTTCGATGAAATGTCTAGAAAACTTCTAAGCATGCAATTCAATTCTTAGCCAATGGAAATTGATGATTAAGGTGAATTGTTGACTTGTATGGACTAATGCTTAATGATTATGGATTATTTAGTTTTGAACGGAAGCTCTTGTTACTTGATGATTTGTAAATGGATTAGTATCATGTGAGTGAACTAATCTACTTGTATGATCCATGTCATAAGAATGAATGTGCATTGAATGTTTAGGCATCATTAGTCAATTGTCTTGATGGTTAGATAATGGTTATTTAGGATGATCTTGGATGAGTCTTTCACTTAGGTTGGTTCGTAATGCTAGATTTGACATGATAAACCAAAACCTAGTACTACACCTTAGATTAGTTAGATTTTTGGTCTCATCCCATGCATTAGGGATAGATTCGAGTAAGCGGTGTTAGTACTAGATTAGGATTGTTCATTCATTTCTAGATCTTAGGCATTTCACTCATGACCCGAGTTTAGTTGCTTGACCCGAACCTTTTGTGAGCTATACATATCCTAGCCAACGGAAGTTGATGTTTATGGTGTTTAGTGAACTAATTTGAATTGTTTCTTAACGCATGTTGATTATTTAATCACAAATGGAAATTTGTTCTTGATTAGATAATTAACAAGGTGATTAGTGTCATGGAAATGGATTAGTCATATTTGTGAATTCCATGTTCTAAGATAGTGATTAATGCTTCCAAATGATTCATTGTTTGATTGTTACCCATCTAATTGATAGGTTAGTTCATGATCCAACATTTTAGTTTTGTGTTTTGTTTTCCTTCTTGCATTTGTTTTCTTTTCCCATAAACATATAAAAACCAAAAACAATGTTTGCTCTAGCTTAAGAAGTTTCTTGCATTCTTAGTGCTTCAATCTTAACCCCATATGGATTGACATCTCAAGTGCTACAATGACATGAGTACACTTGGGAAATTGAACACGAAAATATCCCGTATCAATTTGGCGCGGTTGCCATTGGGGTTTAGCATTGATCATTATGATTTGGATTCTTCTTGAGACTAGAGCTTTTTATTTTCTTTTGTTGCTAATCTTTTTCCTTTTCTTGTGATCTTGATCTCTTAGGTAACTAGGATTAAAGGAGACATACAAGGAGAGAAGGAGTAAGAGGACACAACCGTCAAGCTAGTGACGTTAAACGCGCCATTGGGGACTCCCCCAATCCTATCTCTTGTCAATTCTAGAGACATAAAACAAGCAATCCTATCATTTACTTCTTGTTTTTATACCTTTTTATTGTTTGATAAATTTTGTTTTCATGTTTTTGTAGGAGCAATAAGGGTGAATAAATGGGACGGATGGAATGGTCCAAGTCCGTGAGTTTCAACGCACAAAGCTTCCTCCTCGTGAATCCACTCCACTCCAAGGTACCACTAACTTATCCCTTTGTATATACCATTTCGTTTTTGTTTTTGTTTATGTTTGTTTTACTCTCTCTTTGGCTCAATTCACACCGAGACGGTGTGATTTAAGTCCGGGGGAGAGGTTCTTGTGTTTTGACATTGTGTATTTTGTCTCATTTTCATTTTCTTGATTCATTGCATTGTATATTTTCAATTGCATAAAAAGAATCATCATGTAGTTTGCATAGTCTCATCTTCATTTTAGGATTGCGTCTAGACGCATATAGAATTGCATTGCATATGCATAGGGGACAATGATAGAAACCGCTTAGTCTAGAACTCGATGTGATACCCTTAGTAATATTATCATGTTGCTTGAACAACCTTTTTGAAACTTGTATACTCTTGCTTTTATCTCTCTACTCTTAACTCTTTGTCTTGTAAATACTTGTTTAATTTGAAATCAACCCCTTGCTAATTGGACTTGAATGAATATAATCTTCTCGCTTATGGGCTTGTGATACATAACCATGGTTCAAAGAAAACACTCGGGTTATCTTATCCACTTTTACCACTCTCTAATAACCCGAGTGGCCATTCTCATTTTTAGAATGGTTCCCTACCTTTCACCTTAACGGTTTTCTTTCCACCCCTCGTTGTTTGATTGAGTGAGGCCTTTTATTGATATGCTATTGTGTGTAAAATCTTGTAAGTATCGGAAACGACAAAGGTTAGCTTTCATTTTTAGCTAGTCATTGTTGTTCAAAGAAAAGAGGCTAGCATTAAGATGGGGATTAATGAAATGAATGGTATTGGGTTTGGAGAACATAAGCTCATGAAAAGTGAGATGGGAAATGGTTGAAAAATCAAACTCTAGAGAAGTGCTTAAAAGAAAGACCCTAGAAAAGAAAAAAAAAACACTATCCATGTTTGAAAAAAGAGAAAGAATAAAAAGTTTAGGGAGAGTGAAAAGAAAAGAAATGGGTCGAATAAAAATGTCTCTAGGAGTTTGGTGTTTGGAAAGGAAAAAGGGGTTAAAAAGGGAGTTTGATTTAGCCATAAGGGCTTTGGGGGGGTTTAATGAGCTTCAATGAAATAAGATAAGAAGAGGAAATGGAATCACCATTCGGGTAGAATGGTTTGCTAGGAGGGTAGAATTAAGTGTGAATTAAGTGTTTGTTTTTGCAACATGCTAGTATTATTCAAGGTGATCACATCGAATGCATACTAAGATCTTTTGGTTTTGATTTCCCGCTTTTAAACCTCTCTTTCGGTTTGTCTTTTCATGTTTGCTTGCGGACAAGCAAAAGGCAAGTCTGGGGGGAGTTGATAACAACATATTTTACATGTTTTTAAGGTTTAGTATCATAGGTTTTTAGTTCCAATTTGTATAGTTTTTGGGATATTTTCATGCATTTAGGTCCAACTTGAGTCTCATTGCATTTTAGATATCCTAGGTTGTCTTTGCATTCTTTTTGGCTTGTTTGAGCCATTTTCAGGTGTTCTTGGAGTCATAGGAGTTGGAGAAGTGAAGATAGCCGCCAAAAAGGTCATTGCAGAATACAGAGATGCAGGATCAGGTTGAGACGTCATAAGTTTGACAATGGATGAAGGACTTTCCACCGATGGATTGAGCTCATAGTTTAACACGAGGTAGAGAAATGGATTAGATTTCATTTGGAAGTGGTTTAAGGCAATTCCAACGGTGCGATCATAAGTTATGCCAATTTCCGTGATGACGGTCCAGTCTGGCGCGCGAAGGAACTACACAAAGACTCACAGCGGTGGCGCAGAGGTCAAACAGTGACCGCTGCGGGTTCTTCCGACGAAAAAAACAGAGATCCACAGCGGTCATGCAGCGGGCAAGTCCTGACCTCTGTGGATCATCTGAAACTCAAAAATTCGACCCAAACTCTTTTTAAAAGCCAAAAAAACATAATTTTATTGTTAAGTTTTCTTCTTGTAACATTGGGGGCTCGACCCAAAATCTCTCTTTTGAGGGATTTTGATTGTTCTTCATACAAATGCCATTCTAGAGAAGATTTCTTCACTCTATCTTTATATTATGTTTATTTGATTCTTGTTCTTCATTTCTATGTCTTTTTCTCTTGCGTTATTCATGTTCTTATGAGTTGACTTTTTGTTGGATTTTGGATAATGCTTGATTTAGATGGTTTGATGGTTGATTGTTGATGTTTAGGCTTAGATAATCATTTGTTCTCCTGTTAGGAGGGATCTTAATGCTAGAATCGAATTGACAAATCATTTCTAGAACTTAAGACATTTCTCGCCCGGAAGGTGTTCGATGAAATGTCTAGAAAACTTCTAAGCATGCAATTCAATTCTTAGCCAATGGAAATTGATGATTAAGGTGAATTGTTGACTTGTATGGACTAATGCTTAATGATTATGGATTATTTAGTATTGAACGGAAGTTCTTGATAACTAGATGATTTGTAAATGGATTAGTATCATCTGAGTGAACTAATCTACTTGTATGATCCATGTAATAAGAATGAATGTGCATTGAATGTTTAGGCATCATTAGTCAATTGTCTTGATGGTTAGATAATGGTTATTTAGGATGATCTTGGATGAGTCTTTCACTTAGGTTGGTTCGTAATGCTAGATTTGACATGATAAACCGAAACCTAGTACTACACCTTAGATTAGTGATATGCTCAAATTAATACCCTAACAGTACTAAAGCATTAGTTGTAATATAGCTAGGGGTCGAACCACAAAGACTCAAAGAGATGCACAATAGATTGTATAGTATCGAATTAAGCTAAGCCAAACAGATGTAATTGAAAGCAATGCATAAATTAAAAGGATTGTAATTCAATTGGAGAAAGATAGGCTCAGGGTTTTCTCAGAAAATCAATGAATGCAGATAAACTAACTAACATGATTCAGATTTAGCGTAGTTCTTGAACTCAAATCACTAAGCTATAATTAACCAACTGTCGTTGCGAGAATTATCTAAATCTAAATCCTAGGAATTCCAAATCTCTTTGCGAATCCTAAAGTCTAAATCAGCTTTAATATCAGGTTTGATGTGTTCACAAATCAATTAAACCCAATCTCTTTGCGAGTAATTAATTTGCTCACCTAGGTTCTATCAAGTAATTAATCGCACTGTCGTGCCTAATCAATTATCCTAAGATCTAAGTTCCAGATTCGTCAACCTAGAATTAGCTTTGAACACAACCTAAGGCGAAGAACTAATTCAGATGGTGAATCCTAAACAGATAATCAACCTAGCATTCAGAGAAAACCCTTATGAGAACCCTGAACCTAAAGTGGATCTACTCAGACATGGAGAATGAAACAATCAACATAACTGAAAAAATCATCAATAGAAAATAAGAGTAACAAGAGGTTTAGAGATCTGATCTCGGACGAAGGGAGATTCAGACTTGTCTCTCTCAAACCAAAGTATAGAAAATAGAGTTTATCCTAAAAGTGGCTGTAAAAATCCCTATAAATAACCTAAAACACGAATTGGGTCTTCTTGTAATTATTAAAGACTTCTGGACCAAGTTGTAATTCTTCAACTCTTCATTAAAGTCGCATGTCGTGTCAGCCTCGAAGAGTATCGATCGATATCAGGGGGTATGGATCGATGCTTGTCGTGAAATCAGGTACTCAGCAACACGACTTCACCTTCTACTCCAAACTGTTCCAGAAAGCTCCAATAATTCCAATTACGCTCCAAACGTGCTAAGACCTGTAAAATACTCTAAAAGACTACAAAACACTAGAAAGACTCTATAAAAAGGACTTATATCATGGCCTAAACAGGGTAAAAACCATGACATATCAATTAGTTAGATTTTTAGTCTCATCCCATGCATTATGGATAGATTCGAGTAAGCGGTGTGACTTGCGTCTTGCCTCAATAAAGAGTGCCTTAATTTCTTCCTCAGTTTCTCTGCAATCTTTGAAGTGACTTAGCAGATGCCATTCCTCTAGAGCTTCTTCAAAAGATGATTCATGGGAGATCATTCGTACCATCTTCTCAAAGCCACGCAGCTGCTTTGGAGTGATGGGATATCTGAGGTGCTGAGGAATAGGATTCATCTTTTTGGGCTTGTGAACTCTTTCGTTGATCACCTCAGGTGTTTTCATAATTTCTGGCTCGTTCTGCGAGGGGGTATCGATCGACACCAGGTAGGGTATCGATCGATACTCTTGCAGTTGAATCGTCCCTGGCAGATAAATCATCATCAGAAAGAAGCTCCACATTCTGCTTATCCAGCAAATACTTGCATCTAGCATCCTCCCATTCATTCCTTGTATGCTTAGGAATTATAGGATAGGGCATCTTGGGTATATACACTCGTTATACAACTTCCTTAGGCACCACAGTCGAAACCTCAGGTGTCTCCTCAGAAATCACCTCAGTATCGACCGATACTAATGGGGGTATCGATCGATACACGGGATTTGGAATTATACCGTTTCAGAATTGTAACCGGCATCGATCGACACTTGGGGGGTATCGATCGATACCCTGGCGATTTCAGGATCTTCATCGAAATTTTCTGCACTTGAGGAGATCGCATTGACGTGTGCTCTTTGATTTTCAGTTCTCCTTGGAAGGAAACCTTCCTGCCTTTTCACAGCTGCTGCTGTCTGAGCGACCTGAGTTTCCAGCTTCCTCTGGGAGAGACTGATGGCTTCGATTTTCCCATTCAGATCCATGTACAGCGAGTCAAACTTCCCATTGAAATCCACCTGCAAATTCTGCTGTCCCTGAAGAACCTGTTCCATCATGAGTTCCATCTTATTGTCTGTGGACTTTGGAGAGATGGGCTGGTACGAAGAGTTCCCGTAATTTCGAGTGTTGTTGCTGAAGTTTCGGTTGTTGTTGTACCCAAATTGTTGACCCTGAAATCCAGAACCACCAACGTAGTTACAATCTTCCATTTCATCTCCACCGATATTATTGACCCCATCAGCAAAGTGCACAGTCTTCTTCTACTTCCCAAGCGAAATATCCAGCTTCGCTTGAACTTCAGCAATCTGAGATCCATCAATTCCTCCAGCTTGCTTCTTCCGCTCGAAATCAGCATTCTTGGTGCTATTTCTAGACGTCAAGTTCTCAATCAGCACGACTGCATCATCTGGGTATCTGGTGTTGAAGTTCCCATTACTCGCAGTATCCAAAGCCATCTGGTACCTCCAATCGATCCCTCTGTAGAATGTGCCCAGCAGCTGAACTTGATTGAACTCATGGTGCGGACAATCTCTCTGATAAGATTTGAAGCGAATCCAAGCAGCCTTGAGTCCCTCTGTTGGACCTTGAGAAAATTGGGAAATTTTGTTCCTGAGCTCTTCGGATCTCGCATCATCATAGAAATTGCACAAGAATGCTTGCTTCTTCCGCTCGAAATCAGCATTCTTGGTGCTATTGCTAGACGCCAAGTTCTCAATCAGCACGACTGCATCATCTGGGTACCTGGTGTTGAAGTTCCCATTACTCGCAGTATCCAAAGCCATCTGGTACTTCCAATCGATCCCTCTGTAGAATGTGCCCAGCAGCTGAACTTGATTGAACTCATGGTGCGGACAATCTCTCTGATAAGATTTGAAGCGAATCCAAGCAGCCTTGAGTCCCTCTGTTGGACCTTGAGAAAATTGGGAAATTTTGTTCATGAGCTCTTCGGATCTCGCATCATCATAGAAATTGCACAGGAATGCATTCTTCGTCTCATCCCATGTAGTTAGAGAATCAGGAGCTAACTGCTTCAGCCAATAAGCAGCATCCCCACTAAGAGAGTACGGGAAGAGTTTGCAGAAAAGGAACTCATTGGGCACTCCATTGTACTTCATACCAGTGACCAAATCCTCGAACTTCTCGATATGATCCATGGGATTCTCATGAGGTAGGCCATGGAAAGGACTCTGACTCACAAGAGCATAGTACGCAGGCTTCAGCTCGAAGTCGTTCCTCTGAAAAGTTGAGATGCGAATCGCAGATCGATTGGCATAGAACTGATCAGGTCTGTTGTGCTCGTCAAGTGTCCTAGCTCGAACACCTGCAGCATTCCCAAGGTTGGCGCGCCCAGCTGGCGCGACAATCTCAATAACAGCAGCAGGGACAACGACATTTCCAGCTTCATCAAGTCGCTGCCCTCTCTCATTGCACACTTGACCCTCTTGGTCTCTCAAGACTCCAGCTTCATCAGCTCTTAAAACCACTGGGTTGTTCATCCCTGATGTTTGCTTGGTCTTTCTGTTTGTGCGTTCCACAAGCGCTAGCTGTTCCAATGACAGTTCAACTAGCTGAGTGCTCTTGTTGCTTCTGATTTCACGAACAGGCATACACCTGAAAACAAAACACTAGACAAGGCACGTAAGTAACCAAAAAAATACGTTGAGTATCGATCGATACCAAGTGGTGTCGATCGATATCAACAAAAGAAGACGACGAGTATCGACCGATACTACAGAGTATCGATCGATACCGACGAACTTAGTCGGAATTCTCAACTAAAATCTAATGGCGAATTGAGTTCCCGGCAACGGCGCCAAATTTGATATGCTCAAATTAATATCCTAACAGTACTAAAGCAGTAGTTGTAATATAGCTAGGGGTCGAACCACAAAGACTCAAGGAGACGCACAATAGATTGTATAGTATCGAATTAATCTAAGCCAAACAGATGTAATTGAAAGCAGTGCAGAAATTAAACGAGTTGTAATTCAATGTAGGAAATATAGGCACAGGGTATTTCTCAGGAAATCAATGAATGCAGATAAACTAACTAATCAGGATTCAGATTTAGCGCAGTTCTTGAACTCAAATCACTAAGGTATAATTAACCAACTGTCGTTGCGAGAATTATCTAAATCTAAATCCTAGGAATTCCAAATCTCTTTGCGAATCCGAAAGTCTAAATCAGCTTTAATATCAGGTTTGATATGTTCACAAATCAATTAAACCAAATCTCTTTGCGAATAATCAATTTGCTCACCTAGGTTCTATCAGGTAATTAATCGCACTGTCGTGCCTAATCAATTATCCTAAGATTTAAGTTCCAGATTCGTCAACCTAGAATTAGCTTTGAACACAACCTAAGGCGAAGAACTAATTCAGATGGTGAATCCTAAACAGATAATCAACCTAGCATTCAGAGAAAACCCTTATGAGAAAACCCTAAACCTAAAGTGGAATTACTCAGACATGGAGAATGAAACAATCAACATAACTGAATAAATCATCAATAGAAAATAAGAGTAACAAAAGGTTTTGAGATCTGATCTCGGACGAAGGGAGATTCAGACTTGTCTCTCTCAAACCAAAGTAAAATCAAAGTATAGAAAATAAAGCTTAGCCTACAAAGTGGCTGTAAAATCGCTATTTATAAACTAAAACACGAATTGGAGTTTCTTGTAATTATTAAAGACTTCTAGGGCAAATCTGCAGTTCTTCAACTCTTCATTAAGTCGCGTGTCTTGTCATGCTGCGATGGGTATCGATCGATACCAGGGGGTATCGATCGATGCTTGACATGAAATCAGATACTCAGCAACACGAACTTCAGCCTTGCTCCAAACTGCTCCAGAAAGCTCCAATACTTCCAATTATGCTCCAAACGTACTAAGACCTGTAAAAGACTCTAAAAGACTACAAAACACTAGAAAGACTCTATAAAAAGGACTTATATCATGGCCTAAACAGGGTAAAAACTATGATATATCACTAGTATTATTCAAGGTGATCACATTGAATGCTTACTAAGATCTTTTGGTTTTGAGTTCCCGCTTTTAAACCTCTCTTTCGGTTTGTCTTTTCATGTTTGCTTGCGGACAAGCAAAAGGCAAGTCTGGGGGAGTTGATAACACCAGATTTTACATGTTTTTAAGGTTTAGTATCATAAGTTTTTAGTTCCAATTTGTATAGTTTTTGGGATATTTTCATGCATTTAGGTCTAACTTGAGTCTCATTGCATTTTAGATGTCCTAGGTTGTCTTTGCATTCTTTTTGGCTTGTTTAAGCCATTTTCAGGTGTTCTTGGAGTCATAGGAGTTGGAGGAGTGAAGATAGCCACCAAAAAGGTCATTGCAGAATACAGAGATGCAGGATCAGGTTGAGACGTCATAGGTTTGGCAATGGATGAAGGACTTTCCACCGATGGATTGAGCTCATATTTTAACACGAGATAGAGCAATGGATTAGATTTCATTTGGAAGTGGTTTGAGGCAATTCCAACGGTGCGATCATGAGTTATGCCAATTTCCGTGACGACGGTCCAGTCTGGCGCGCGAAGGAACTACACAGAGACTCACAGCGGTGGCGCAGCGGTCTAACAGTGACCGCTGCGGGTTATTCCGACGAAAAAACAGAGATCCACAGCAGTCATGCAGCGGGCAAGTCCTGACCGCTGTGGATCATCTGAAACTCAAAAATTCGACCCAAACTCTATTAAAAGCCAAAAAACCCTAATTTTATTGTTAAGTTTTCTTCTTGTAACATTGGAGGCTCGACCCAAACTCTCTCTTTTGAGGGATTTTGATTTTTCTTCATACAAATGTCATTCTAGAGAAGATTTCTTCACTCTATCTTTATATTATGTTTATTTGATTCTTGTTCTTCATTTCTATGTCTTTTTCTCTTGCGTTATTCATGTTCTTATGAGTTGACTTTTTGTTAGATTTTGGATAATGCTTGATTTAGATGGTTTGATGGTTGATTGTTGATGTTTAGGCTTAGATAATCATTTGTTCTCATGTTAGGAGGGATCTTAATGCTAGAATCAAATTGACAACTCATTTCTATAACTTAAGACATTTCTCGCCCGGAATGTGTTCGATGAAATGTCTAGAAAACTTCTAAGCATGCAATTCAATTCTTAGCCAATTGAAATTGATGATTAAGGTGAATTGTTGACTTGTATGGACTAATGCTTAATGATTATGGATTATTTAGTTTTGAACGGAAGTTCTTGATAACTAGATGATTTGTAAATGGATTAGTATCATGTGAGTGAACTAATCTACTTGTATGATCCATGTCATAAGAATGAATGTGCATTGAATGTTTAGGCATCATTAGTCAATTGTCTTGATGGTTAGATAATGGTTATTTAGGATGATCTTGGATGAGTCTTTCACTTAGGTTGGTTCGTAATGCTAGATTTGACATGATAAACCAAAACCTAGTACTACACCTTAGATTAGTTAGATTTTTGGTCTCATCCCATGCATTAGGGATAGATTCGAGTAAGCGGTGTTAGTACTAGATTAGGATTGTTCATTCATTTCTAGATCTTAGGCATTTCACTCATGACCCGAGTTTAGTTGCTTGACCCGAACCTTTTGTGAGCTATACATATCCTAGCCAACGGAAGTTGATGTTTAGGGTGTTTAGTGAACTAATTGGAATTGTTTCTTAACGCATGTTGATTATTTAATCACAAATGGAAATTTGTTCTTGATTAGGTAATTAACAAGGTGATTAGTGCCATAGAAATGGATTAGTCATATTTGTGAATTCCATATTCTAAGATAGTGATTAATTCTTCCAAATGATTCATTGTTTGATTGTTACCCATCTAATTGATAGTTTAGTTCATGATCCAACATTTTAGTCTTGTGTTTTGTTTTCCTTCTTGCATTTGTTTTCTTTTCCCATAAACTATAAAAACCAAAAACAATGTTTGCTCTAGCTTAAGAAGTTTCTTGCATTCTTAGTGCTTCAATCTTAACCCCATATGGATTGACATCTCAAGTGCTACAATGACATGAGTACACTTGGGAAATTGAACACGAAAATATCCCGTATCAACCAACTTCTAGCTCATGCAAAAGCTGTATCTTTATACCGAAAAAGATATCAGGTTCATATACACAATCTATCATGATTTTCCTTTTTATGTCGTATATTTGTAGGTGTTAATCTAAAACTATTTATGCATGCAGAAATTTCAAGGTGGTAAGATATGAACGACCCTGATCGGGAGATGGTTCACCCCGTTAAACGAAACTAGCAATCTCGACAAGGCTGCTGCAAAACGAGCATTCGATTTCTTCATCGGGTGGTATATATATATTCTCAATTAAATGATTCTCAAATCACTTATATATACACACATATAGAAATTATTTTTGTTATAACACCTTTGTAACCAACATACTTTGCAATATGATGAAGGTTCTTGGATCCGTTGGTGTACGGAGACTATCCAAGGATAATGAAAGAGATTGTTGGAGATAGATTGCCTAAATTCACACCTCGAGAATCAGATTTAGTTAGAGGATCACTTGATTTTCTAGGGTTGAACTATTACGTTACACAATATGCGACCGACGCACCTCCTTCTATTCCGACACAACCTAGTGTCTTAACCGATCCACGAGTTACTATTGGATGTATATACAATTTTTTATCTTATTTCTTACAAATTTTTAGATCTATTTGTATTAATTTTCTAAACTCATTTTTCTCTAACTGGTTACAGTTTACCGCAATGGAGTACCTATTGGTGTTGAGGTTAGCATCGACTTTAATTTGCAATATTTTTGTTTATATATATATATATATATATTTAAAAGAACTACAACATTTATTTGAGTTTTGCTCTCTCTTTTTCCGTCTACAGGCACCCAGCTTCGTCTACTATCCTCCAGGGTTCCGCCAGATTCTAAATCACATCAAAAACAACTACAAAAACCCACTTACCTACATCACCGAAAACGGTATGTACACATTATACCAATATACATATGTTTAACCAATAACAACCGTTTTACGTGTGTTTGATCATAAAATCTTGTGTTAAATTTTCAGGAGTTGCTGATCTTGATTTGGGAAACTTAACGCTGGCAAATGCTCTTGCCGATAATGGACGAATTCAAAATCATTGCAGCCATCTTTCGTGTCTCAAATGCGCCATCGAGTGAGTTATAATAATTCGTACTTTATTTCATACACCTTTTTTGATAAACATTTGAATTTCATTACGGAAATGAGATTGTTTGTAAATATACAAAAAGCTTAACAACAGCCAATCGTTGCTAAAAAAAGATAAAAAACAAGGGAGAGACTAAGAAGAACCGATAAGTGATGGTTCTAGAAATTTGGTCTAGCCATGGGTGAGCCAAATCTGCATAAGGTCACCGTAGTCTTTGTGTTTCCTTCTTCCGAGAATCACGTCTCTGATTAGGCGATCAATCACTTTCACTACAAGAAAACATCCCGATTTCGGACCATATTTCCGACCAATTTAATATGATCGGGAATTTCCGACCAAATACCGACGATTTTCCGATTAAAACACACCCGTCGGAAATTGGTCGGTAATTCCCGACAATTCTAAGTTGGTCGGAAATTTGGTCGGAAATCCCGACGGATTTCCGACGTATTGGAGACCGACTAACAATCGTCGGAAATTGGTCGGTATTACAGACCAATTTCCGACTGTTTTCCGACGAGATATACACGTTAATATACCCGTTGCATTAGCCGTTTATAGCCGTTGGCGAATATTATTATAGTCGGAAATTGGTCAGAAATTGGGTTAAATTTCTGACCAATTTCCGACCAGTAAGGAATCCGACAAAATTCCAACGAAATATATACGTTAATCTGCCCGTTGCACTAGCCGTTTGAATTTTTTTACAATGGTCGGGAATCCGCGGAAATTTTAATTATAAATACAACACAACCCTCATTCACAATTCACACCAAAAAAAAAATTAGAAAATGTCTTCTTCAAATCCAAACACTAGAGATTATTTTCGATCGTGGATGGATAGACCACGGCAAGATCCAGCGACGAATTTACTGACGGATGAGTATGCACAAGGTGTTGAGGAATTCATGACATTTGCGACAAACAATAGCATGACGCCGGAATACGGTAAATTGTATTGTCTTTGTCCTAAATGTCGGAATCATAGATTAGTCTCTGTTGGGGAAGTATGGAAGCATCTTTATAGGAATGGGTTAATGCCGAGTTATAAGATTTGGTATACGTATGGAGAAACTGATGCAATGGTGCAACATCATTATAGTGGTTTTAATTATTCGGGTAGAATAGAGGAACCAACACCGGAAGTAGATGCAAACGTTCATATGGTGAATGATGTGTATCGCGAAAATGTAGCATCGTATGTTCCGGATGGTATTAGAATAGAGGAACCTAATTTAGAAGCTCGGAATTTTTTTGATATGCTAGACGCAGCTAAGCATCCACTATACGAAGGATGTAGAGAGGGAATATCGCCTTTATCAACTGCAAGCAGGTTGATGACAATAAAGACCGATTTCAACTTGGCAGAGGATTGTGTGGATGCGATAGCTGATTTTGTGAAAGATATTTTACCTGAAGATAATCTCTCACCGGCTTCATACTACGAGGTTCAGAAACTTGTAGCTGGTCTTGGATTGCCGTA
Organism: Eutrema japonicum; assembly: GCA_030161315.1. Taxonomy (NCBI): domain Eukaryota; kingdom Viridiplantae; phylum Streptophyta; class Magnoliopsida; order Brassicales; family Brassicaceae; genus Eutrema; species Eutrema japonicum. Next base: position 45,568,654 of record BSQW01000001.1, read on the forward strand.
TCAGATGATAGATGTGTGCATCGACAATTGTATGATATACTGGAGAAAGGACGAAAACCGTCGCAAGTGTTGTTTTTGTGGGAAACTGATATGCTCAATTTAATACCCTAAAGTACTAAAGCAGTTGTAATAGTATAGCTAGGGGTCGAACCACAGAAGACTCACAGAAACGCACAATAGATTCTATAGTGTCGAATTACGCTAAGCCAAACAGATGTAATTAAAAGCAGTGCAGAAATTAAAGGAGTTGTAAATCAATTGAGAAATATAGGCTCAGGGTTTTTCTCAGGAAATCAATGAATGCAGATAAACTAACTAACAGGATTCAGATTTAGCGCAGTTCTTGAACTCAAATCACTAAAATATAGCTAACCAACTCTCGTTGCGAAAACTATCTAAATCTAAATCCTAGGAATTCCAAATCTCTTTGCGAATCCTAAAGTCTAAATCAGCTTTAATATCAGGTTTGATATGTTCACAAATCAATTAAACCAAATCTCTTTGCGAATAATCAATTTGCTCACCTAGGTTCTATCAGGTAATTAATCGCACTCTCGTGCCTAATCAATTATCCTAAGATCTAAGTTCCAGATTCGTCAACCTAGAATTAGCTATGAACACAACCTAAGGTGAAGAACTAATTCAGATGGTGAATCCTAAACAGATAATTAACCTAGCATTCAAAGAAATCCTTTATGAGAAAACCCTAAACCTAAAGTGGATCTACTCAGACATGGCAATTGAATCAAAAGACATGTTTGAATAAATCATCAATAGAATAGAAAGAAGGGTTTAGAGATCTGATCTCGGACGAAGGGAGATTCAGACTTGTCTCTCTAAAACCAAAGTAAAATCAAACTATGAAAATAAAAGTATCAAAAGGCATTCCTAAACAGGTGGCTGAAAACTCCTATTTATAACCTAAAACACGATCTGGGGTCTTCTTGTAATTATTAAAGACTTCTGGGCACTTTTGCAATTCCTCAAGTCTTGGAAAACTCGCGGGTTGTGTCTTGCTGCGCTGAGTGTCGATCGATACCAAGGGGTATCGATCGATGCTCGACGTGAATTCAGGTTCTCAGCGACACGATCTTTAGCTCTGCTACAAACTGCTCCAGAAAGCTCCAATACTTCCAATAATCCTCCAAACGTGCTATGACCTGTAAAAGACTCTAAAAAGACTCCAAAATACTATAAAGACTCTATAAAAAGGACTTATATCATGGCTTAAATAGGGTAAAAACCATGATATATCAACTCCCCCAGACTTAGCCTTTTGCTTGCCCTCAAGCAAATAGAAGACTAAACCAGAAAAAGAGGTTTGAAAACGTAGAGACTCACCTGTTCCTGAACCATCGAAAAGACCCTTTTCCCAAGTACCCAAATGTCACCTGATCAGGTTTCGATCTAACCACCATGTACTTCTCCGTAGACATTTGCAGCTTTTCCAGACTCCACACAAAATCCCACAGCATTGTTCAAGTAAAGCCCTCATCGCCAGTTTCATCTCTGCAGCTAATATTTAAGAACCTTCTAGACTCTTTACCAGACAATATCTTGACAAAGGAACCACCCTTTTTCACACTTTTTGTATCAATTTCTCTCCTCCAGACTTATTTCTTATTATATCCTTATTATTATTTTTTATTTTCAGCTTAGCATATACATATCAAGGTAGGAGACGCGAGTATTGATGGTGTTTGCCACCAAATCCCCGGTTCTTCCCTCTCTATGTATCAAAGGATGTAGGCGAATAATGGCATCATAGGAAAATCCTAGCCTCGCTTCCAATCCTTTGTGTGATCATCCCCTCTTAAGTAGAATAATGGGATCGCTGGAAATTTTCCTAACCCTCTACTCAGAAGAAAATCATTTCAATCTTTTATGCTCTTAATCTATCAACTTATTTCAGGGGAGAGAGATACCATAATTCTAAACACACGGGTTCCTTTATCAGATATGAATGATGAATCAAGCTCTATGAACACTAACCACATTGATGAAGTGCAAAAATTTGGCTCAGGCTTCAGAAGAACTCTGCTGGAGACATGAATGTTTTCTAGTCAACTGGTCAGCCTTTGGATTTTTCATTAGTCGATCTAGAACTGATCCTGTAACACTGTGCACTCAAAAACAAAATCAAATCAATAGGTTCAAGCACAGGATCATCATCTCCAACAAATTTTGACTCAATAAAACAGTTTTGACTCGATAAAACGACTGACTCTAAGAAAAACGAAAACAATGTCAGCAGACACCTCCCCCAGACTTGAACAACACTGTCCTCAGTGTTATCTAGCTTAGAGTCAGTGAAAGAAACAAAGAAAAAGGATAGAACGAAGAGAAACAAGAAATTACCATTCTGGGACAGTCGGTGTCGATCGACACACGGCATGGTATCGATCGATACCATGCTTAGATCGACTTTGTGAATTTTCATCCGCGATTGGTGTCGATCGATGCTTAGGCGATTTCGAGTTGCTCCTTGTTCATCCTGACACAGACTCAAAACAAACGAAAATAAAAATAAAAACGAATCAAAAACAGACTCACCAGTGGGTTGCCTCCCACCAAGCGCTCGTTTAACGTCAATAGCTTGACTGTAACGCCCTTCAGGCTGGATAAGAGTGAGAGCTTGCACCAAAACAGGCTCCATCACTTGACATTACTAGCTTCAGAGTTCTGCTTAGCATGCTGTCCACAAATTCCTGCCCTTTCTCTTTCAGCTCAGAAGTAAGAAGGACTCTGGCCTTGGAGAATGGCTTCAAGGCTCCCTTGCATTTGACCTTGTAATCAATCGAATTCCCATCACACTTCTGAGGAATCAGAGTGACATGGGGATTCTCGACCTTTTTGTTCTTGGCCTTCTTCTTCTTTGTTGCCTTAGTCTTCTTCTTGGGGATGTTGGGCTGTTCAGCTGGAACGTCTGTGACAGTAGGCTCATCAGGAGGCTCTTCCAGAAGATCAATTGCTAGCGACTCTCCTGTGATAACTTTGATGCTAGAGGTACGCGTGGGAATACTCCTAGGTGGAATGACATCATAGTAGACATCACCGTCAATGTAAGAGAAAGATAGTCTCTTATTAGGTGTGTCTATGATCGCGCCTGCAGTAGCCATGAACGGTCGTCCCAGGAGTATAGGCATACGAGATATCGCACCCATCTCCACAACCTGAAAATCAGTAGGCACCAGACAGTCTCCTACTTTGACCAGCAAACCATGGATAGTACCGTGTGGAAGTGAGGTGGAATCGTTTGCAAACGTGATAGATGTCTTAGGAGATAGAATAGTAGCCCCCAACTGCTCTGCAATTGCCTTTGAGATGACATTGACACTAGCCCCTGAGTCGACAAGAGACTCTTTGAAATTAACTCCTGAGATGGAGCATGGAACAGCGAATTTCCCTGGGTCTTCCCTCTGTGTCAATTTCCGCGGTTGTAGTGAATTGCGAACTCTTTCTCCGATCACCTCAGGTGTTTTCATAACTTCTGGTCCGTTCTGAGAGGGGTATCGATCGATACCAGGTAGGGTATCGATCGACGCCATGCGATTTGAATCGTTTCTGACAGGTACATCTTCATCAGAAAGAAGCTCCACGTTCGGGTTATCCAGCATATACTGTAGTCTAGCAATCTCCCATTCCTCCCTTGTCAGCTTAGGAACCATAGGATAAGGCATCCTGGTTACATACACTCGTTCTGCAACGACCTTAGGCACCACAGTCGAAGTTTCAACTGTTTCCTCAGAAATCGCCCCGGTATCGACCGATACCAATGGGGTATCGATCGATACACTGGTTTTCGAATCCATTCGAGCAGATGTCTGGGCTGGTATCGATCGATACTGGGAAGTATCGATCGATGCTTGTGCGATTTCAGGAATGGCTTCGAGATTTTCTGCACGTAAGCTGATGGCATTGACGTGTGCATTGTGTGATTGAACCGCCTTTCCCTTGGAATTTGCTGCAGTCTGAGCTACTTGCGTCTCCAGCATCCTGTGGCTCGTATTTAGTGCCTCGATCCTTCCACTCAAATCGGTGTACATGGTGTCTATCTTACCATTGAAGGTGGCTGTCATCTTCTCCTGCCCTTGAACCAGGTGTTCAAGCATAGCCTCAATCTTACTCTCAGGAGCTTTGGGTGGTGGGGATTGGTACCCTCCTTGCTGAGCATTGTTGGCGAAGTTTCGATTGGAGTTGTATCCGAATCGCTGACCCTGAAAACCAGAACCACCAATGTAGTTAACATCTTCCACTTCATTCTCAGCAGCGAAGTGGACGGCCTTTGTTGTCTTTCCCAGCAGAAGACTGTGCATAGAATCCAGCTGAGCTTTCACTTCAGCAATCTGTGACCCATCCATGTTACCAGCCAGCCTCTTGCGCTCGAAATCTGCGCTCTTGGTGCTACTACTAGAGGCAAAGTTCTCGATCAACACAATAGCATCCTCAGGATATCTGGTGTTGAAATTACCATTGCTGGAAGAGTCCAGACCCATCTGATATCTCCAATCTACTCCTCTGAAGAAGATACCCAGCAGTTGCACATCAGAGTATCCATTATGTGGACAATCTCTCTGATACGATCTGAATCTTGTCCAAGCAGCCTTGAACGCCTCAGTAGGTCCTTGAGAAAATTGGGAGATTTTATTTCTCAGATCTTCAGATCTTCCGTCATCGTAGAAGTTAATCAGGAAGGCTCTCTTGGTGTCCTCCCAATTAGTTAGCGATCCAGGAGATAGCTGCCTCAGCCAGTAAGTAGCTTCTCCACCTAGAGAGTAGGGGAAGAGCTTGCAGAAGAGATAGTCGTAGGACACTCCATTGCTCTTGATGCTAGTGACCAAGTCCTCGAATCTCTCTACATGGTCCATTGGATGTTCATGAGGAAGACCATGAAAGAGATGCTGTCCCACTAGAGTGAAGTAAGCAGGCTTCAGCTCAAAGTCATTCCTCTCAAACGCAGGAGGACGAATTGCTGAACGATTGGCGAAAAACTGGTCAGGCCTGTTGCATTCACCAATCGTCCTTCCACGATTAACCACAGCATTCCCTGCGTTGGCGCGCCCAGCTGGCGCGACAATCTCAACAACCGCAGCAGGGACAACGATGTTACCAGCTTCATCAAGTCGCTGCCCTCTCTCATTACACACGTGACCCTCTTGGTCTCTCAGAATTCCAGCTTCATCAGCTCTTAAAACCACTGGGTTGTTCATCCCTGATGTTTGCTTGGTCTTTCTGTTTGTGCGTTCCACAAACGCTAGCTGTTCCAGTGACAGTTCAACTAGTTGTGTGCTCTTGTTGCTTCTGGTTTCACGAACAGGCATACACCTGCAAACAAAACACTAGGCAAAGCACGTAAGTAACCAGAAAAATACGTTGAGTATCGATCGATACCAAGTGGTGTCGACCGATACCAACAAAAGAAGACGACGAGTATCGACCGATACTACAGAGTATCGATCGATACCGACGAACTTAGTCGAAATTCTAAACTAAAATCTAATGGCAAATTGAGTCCCCGGCAACGGCGCCAAAATTGATATGCTCAATTTAATACCCTAAAGTACTAAAGCAGTTGTAATAGTATAGCTAGGGGTCGAACCACAGAAGACTCACAGAAACGCACAATAGATTCTATAGTGTCGAATTACGCTAAGCCAAACAGATGTAATTAAAAGCAGTGCAGAAATTAAAGGAGTTGTAAATCAATTGAGAAATATAGGCTCAGGGTTTTTCTCAGGAAATCAATGAATGCAGATAAACTAACTAACAGGATTCAGATTTAGCGCAGTTCTTGAACTCAAATCACTAAAATATAGCTAACCAACTCTCGTTGCGAAAACTATCTAAATCTAAATCCTAGGAATTCCAAATCTCTTTGCGAATCCTAAAGTCTAAATCAGCTTTAATATCAGGTTTGATATGTTCACAAATCAATTAAACCAAATCTCTTTGCGAATAATCAATTTGCTCACCTAGGTTCTATCAGGTAATTAATCGCACTCTCGTGCCTAATCAATTATCCTAAGATCTAAGTTCCAGATTCGTCAACCTAGAATTAGCTATGAACACAACCTAAGGTGAAGAACTAATTCAGATGGTGAATCCTAAACAGATAATTAACCTAGCATTCAAAGAAATCCTTTATGAGAAAACCCTAAACCTAAAGTGGATCTACTCAGACATGGCAATTGAATCAAAAGACATGTTTGAATAAATCATCAATAGAATAGAAAGAAGGGTTTAGAGATCTGATCTCGGACGAAGGGAGATTCAGACTTGTCTCTCTAAAACCAAAGTAAAATCAAACTATGAAAATAAAAGTATCAAAAGGCATTCCTAAACAGGTGGCTGAAAACTCCTATTTATAACCTAAAACACGATCTGGGGTCTTCTTGTAATTATTAAAGACTTCTGGGCACTTTTGCAATTCCTCAAGTCTTGGAAAACTCGCGGGTTGTGTCTTGCTGCGCTGAGTGTCGATCGATACCAAGGGGTATCGATCGATGCTCGACGTGAATTCAGGTTCTCAGCGACACGATCTTTAGCTCTGCTACAAACTGCTCCAGAAAGCTCCAATACTTCCAATAATCCTCCAAACGTGCTATGACCTGTAAAAGACTCTAAAAAGACTCCAAAATACTATAAAGACTCTATAAAAAGGACTTATATCATGGCTTAAATAGGGTAAAAACCATGATATATCAGAAACCTCGGTATCAGGAAACGGGTGGAAGAGTACCAGTTCCACATAAACGGATGTGGTATTTGCCGTTAACAGATAGGTTGAAGAGGTTATATCAATCCGAGCGCACGGCATGAGCTATGAGATGGCATGCATAACATAACTCATATGGAGAGATTGCGCATCCTTCAGATGCAGAAGCGTGGAAACATTTTCAAGAGGTGTACCCTAGTTTTGCGGCTGAGCCAAGTAACGTATAACTCGGGTTATCTACAGATGGATTCAACCCTTTTGGGAAACATGGGAGGAAATATTCATTGTGGCCAGTAATCGTCACACCTTACAATTTGCCGCCTAGTTTGTGCATGGAACGAGAGTTTATTTTCCTCACGATTCTTGTCCCCGGACCGGAGCATCCTAAGAGATCCCTTGATATTTTCTTGCAGCCATTAATTTATGAGTTGAAAATGTTATGGAAAGATGGTGTTCAAGCGTTCGATGTTTCTCTCCAACAGAATTTCACGATGCGTCCGGTACTTATGTGGACCATAAGTGATTTTCCAGCATTTGGTATGCTATCTGGATGGTCGACTCATGGAAGGTTGGCGTGCCCGTATTGTCAAGATAACACTGATGCGTTCCAATTGAAGCACGGTCGAAAGACTTCTTGATTCGATTGTCATCGACTATTTCTGCCGCATGATCATCCATATCGTCGGAGCACGACATTGTTTAAGAAGAACAAAAAAGTATTTGATGGTCCACCTCCTGAGCCGGATGGGAATAATATCATCACTCAGTTGAGAGATTTTGGTGCTGAGAAGACGGTTTCATGTGGTGGTAATGGTCATTTTCCCGTAGATGGTTGTGGCGAGTACCACAATTGGAACAAGAGGAGTTTTTTTTGGGATTTGCCATATTGGAAGAACCATCTGCTGCGCCATAATCTAGATGTCATGCACATTGAAAAAAACTTTTTTGACAACATCATGAATACTGTTCTAAATGTGCAAGGGAAGACGAAAGATAATTTGAAGGCCAGATTGGATTTGCCAGAAATTTGTTCTCGGAAGGAACTCCATATAATGGCGAACGGAAAATCTCTGGCCCCCGCTTTCTTTTTGGATGAGTCTTCAAAAGAGGTGTTCTTCGACTGGATTACGCATAGTGTTCAATTCCCAGACGGATACGCATCTAACCTTCGTAATTGCGTTAATATTGGAGAAGGAAAGTTTTCAGGGTTGAAGAGTCATGATTGTCACGTTATCATGCAACGCCTCCTTCCATTTGCCTTTGCCGGTCTTCTTCCTAGAAACGTCCATGGAGCTATTGCAGGTACATTTATAATTTACAAAATTATATCTAAATTTATCTAAATTGTCTAAATTTTACTAATTTTATTTATCATTTATGCAGGGATCGGTGCTTTCTTCCGGGATTTATGCACGAGATCACTTACAGCAGACGGTATCCAAAATTTGGAGGAGAAGATACCGGCTCTCCTATGCAACCTCGAGAAAATATTTCCACCAGCATTTTTCGATGTTATGGAACATCTTCCTATTCATCTTCCTAGGGAAGCAAGACTTGGTGGACCAGTTCAATATCGATGGATGTATCCGTTTGAGCGATATATGCTCCACCTAAAGAAGAAGGTGAAAAATCTTGCAAGAGTCGAGGGTTCTATTGTTGCACAGAGCGTGAATGAAGAAGCATCCAACTTTGCTAGCTACTACTTTCCATCTTCGGTGAAGACTAAAAGTAAACGACCTGCACGTCATGATGATGGAGGAGAAAAACCGCTGTATCCGGTCTATGTCCCAAATATTTTTGCAGAAATTGGAAGGCTTAGTGGAAAAGGGAGGTCTAGACGACTAACAAAGGAGGAACAAAGGCATTTGCATACATATCTTCTGACAAACTGCGAAGACGTTTTCGAATATGAGAGGTACGTCACTTGATTTTGAATAATGTATTTGTTTAGTAATTACCAAAAATTAATCCTTGATAGTATTTTGAATAATGTATTTGTTTTATTCACAGTATATACATGGAGCAAATAAGGAATTGGTTTCCAAATTGCACAGAGGATGAGCTTATGGTCCGTAAACAGAATGAATTCGCGGATTGGTTGAAATATTACGTAAGTGCTCGATTTCCCGCAATTAAACTAAATTTTACATGCTTACACATATTGTTTATGAGTGTCCACAAATTGTACAGGTTGATCAGATGAATACTACCGGGACATCGATTCCCACATGGTTAGTTGAGATGGTGTGTGGCCCTACTTTTGTTCCAAGTGTTTATCCGATGTATTGCACTCGGGGGTATGCTTTTAAGGCTTTTCGTGATGGGAATTCAAGGACAACATGCAACTACGGTATTTCGTCTACATCCGGAGAATTTGTCTACTACGGAATACTCCGCGAAATATTAGAAGTTAAATATCCAGGAATGATTGGTTTGAAGTGCATTGTGTTCTATTGCGATTGGTATGATCCAGTGGAAGGTCTACGTCAGGACGAATTCGGTGTGACATCTGTTCACGGAGGCAAGCGACATCGGAAATACGATCCATTTATTCTTGCTTCACAAGAAGACCAGGTTTCCTACATTCGATACCCCCGGGTTAGGAACAAGCAAGATCCGTGGATTGCAGTAACATCGATACAACCAAGAGGAATGATATCTGGTGTTTCCGAGCATGACCCTTTACAGGAAATGCCAATTGGTAATTTAAGTGAAATCGAGCATTCTCTAGAGGTTGACATTGTGGTTGACTTCACCGGCATGGGCGAACTATTTGAGGATTCTGAAGAAGAGAGAGGAGAATTTGATGAGGAATCCGATTCAGCTTCTTCAGATTATTCATCAGACTCAGAATAGGTTTTTGTAAAAAATATTTTATATGCATTTATTTTTAGGTAACAAATTTATGAAACTTTTTTCACATGCTTTAATTAGTTGTACGAATATTTTTAATTAATAAGGATTCCTATACATCTATTTAATTTTATTCATCAGTTTCAGAATAAATTTGTAACAATGTTTTTTCATATGCATCTATTTTAAATCAACAAAATTTTCAAAAAATTTCAAATGCTTAAATATGGTCTATGTATTTTTTAATACATTTAATTATATATTCCGACCATTTTCCGACCGGACACGAGGATCGGTCGGAAAATGGTCGGGAATGATTGAATTATATTTGCCCCGGCTAAAACTTCCTTCGGCTATTCTTTGTTTGGTCGGAAACTGGTCGGAAAATCGAAACTCTAAATGGTCAGAATTTGGTCAGAATTTCCGACTAATTTCCGACCAATATTAATATTTTTCTTTGTTTGGTCGGAAAATGGTCGGAGTTTCTCGACATTGCCGACCAAATTCCGACCATTTGGGGTTTCGAAACCTCAAACCTTAGCATTTTTCCAGAAATATTCATATTGGTCGGAAATTGGTCGGAAATTCCGACTAATTTCCGACCAAAATGAATATTTTCGAAGCTAAGTGTTTAAAATATATCTAAACCAATCAGAAGACATGCAATATTATGGGTTAGTCGGAATCTCGTCGGAAATACCGACTGATTTCCGACCAACCCGAAATAAAACCCGCGGAAATTAACCGCTAAATGAAATATTTTGGCGGTTTGATATTTTCAAACCCGACCAAATTCCGACCGATTCGGTTGTCGGAAATACGTAGATCTAAATACCACATACGCATCTTCTCCTTCATTTTGTCGATCTCTCTTCTCCGCCGACCTTCACCGTCGATTCTCTCTCTCCGCCGACCTTTCACCGCCGTCCCTCTCCCTGGTAAGTCTCCCTCTTCCTCTTCCTTCTCTTCTCTCCCTCTTCTCTTCTTCTTCTCATCCTCTTTTCTTCTCCTAATTTTTGTTCGTCTCTTGTTTTGTAGATCGCCCGAGCCGCCGTCCCTCCTCCGCCGCCGTCCGCCGGAGCCGCCGTCCCTCCTCCGCCGCCGACTTCTTCTTACCATGTAAGATTTGTCTGATTTAAATTTTAGAAATTTGCTATTTTTGTCTATGGTCGATGAAGGATTCTCCTTAGCCGACCACATATGGCTACAAACACTATCGAGGTTGGATCGGGATGATTTTTCACATGACTGTAAATTTTATGAACCAAACAGCAAGTGCAAATAAAAGCTATACATGACACAGCACTAGTCGATCTGGCCTTAACCTAGTAGCTTATGGTAAATATAAGAAATTGCAGGTGATTTGGCTTCAGCACTGTGCTAGATTATCTTCCTCCGCATTGCCATTGAGTTGTTCCTCTGCATTGACTTTTGAATACATTTTGTTGAAGCTGAGACAATCAGCCTGGGACTCCTTGAAACAGGACTGGCCTTTGCTTTAGAATTTGTGGATTCTTGTATAAGAGTGGGTTGGGACTTTCCAGACTTGGTCCTACTAGTAGTTGTAGATTCATTCGTGTTATGAGCTCCATGTTTTGCCAAGCCACTTACCGGACCAGTACAGGATCCTATGGGTGTTCGTGCAATGCTGTTCCTCGCCTGTTGACCACAAACATTCATTTACATACTGAGATTCCACATAGATATGTATTAATAAACAAAAATTTCTTTCTAAAATTTTTGGATTTGGTGTTCGATGTTTGATAATGGTGGTAATTTTTCCGGGTTTTTGGTAATTGTTTTGTGTTTTTGTGAATATTTTTATAGTAATCGTTTTTTTGTTTGCGTTTTATTTATAGTTTGCGTTTTATTTATAGTTTGCGTTTTATTTATAATTTGCGTTTGCGTTTAATATCTAACAAATTTTGCGTTTTTGTTAAGGTTTTACGATGGTTTCGCGAACTTGAGCATCGGTGGTTCGTCTCAAGGGATGCAACAACCTCCACGTACCGGTGGTTCGACTCGAGGGGCAGAACCAACAAGTCCGGCCGCATCGACTATCCCTGAGTCGCAGAGTCAAGCTCCTCGAATCATGACCATCGAGGAGTTAGTCCAACAACCGGGCCGGGACTTGCACATCCGGCTTGATCCACATCTCGTTGGAAGATCGACATGGTAAAAACCTTTAGTTCATATATATATATTTAATATCAAATTGTTTATAGTTTATCTTTTTTTGTAGGTTTGGTATATTGATATATCATGGTTTTTACCCTATTTAAGCCATGATATAAGTCCTTTTTATAGAGTCTTTATAGTATTTTGGAGTCTTTTTAGAGTCTTTTACAGGTCATAGCACGTTTGGAGGATTATTGGAAGTATTGGAGCTTTCTGGAGCAGTTTGTAGCAGAGCTAAAGATCGTGTCGCTGAGAACCTGAATTCACGTCGAGCATCGATCGATACCCCTTGGTATCGATCGACACTCAGCGCAGCAAGACACAACCCGCGAGTTTTCCAAGACTTGAGGAATTGCAAAAGTGCCCAGAAGTCTTTAATAATTACAAGAAGACCCTAAATCGTGTTTTAGGTTATAAATAGGAGTTTTCAGCCACCTGTTTAGGCTATGCCTTTTTATGCTTTTATTTTCTGTGTTTGATTTTACTTTGGTTTTAGAGAGACAAGTCTGAATCTCCCTTCGTCCGAGATCAGATCTCTAAACCCTTCTTTCTATTCTATTGATGATTTATTCAAACATGTTGATTGTTTCATTCTCCATGTCTGAGTAGATCCACCTTAGGTTTAGGGTTTTCTCATAAGGGTTTTCTTTGAATGCTAGGTTAAATATCTTTTAGGATTCACCATCTGAATTATAGTTCTTCGCTTAGGTTGTGTTCATAGCTTGTTCTAGATTAGCTACCTAGAATATAAATCTTAGGATAATTGATTAGGCACGAGAGTGCGATTAATTACCTGATAGAACCTAGGTGAGCAAATTGATTATTCGCAAAGAGATTTGGTTTAATTGATTTGTGAACATATCAAACCTGATATTAAAGCTGATTTAGAATTTAGGATTCGCAAAGAGATTTGGAATTCTTGGGATTTAGATTTAGATAGTTTTCGCAACGAGAGTTGGTTAGCTATATTTTAGTGATTTGAGTTCAAGAACTGCGCTAAATCTGAATCATGTTAGTTAGTTTATCTGCATTCATTGATTTCCTGAGAAAAACCCTGAGCCTATATTTCTCAATTGATTTACAACTCCTTTAATTTCTGCACTGCTTTTAATTACAACTGTTTGGCTTAGCGTAATTCGACACTATAGAATCTATTGTGCGTTTCTGTGAGTCTTCTGTGGTTCGACCCCTAGCTATACTATTACAACTGCTTTAGTACTTTAGGGTATTAAATTGAGCATATCAATTTTGGCGCCGTTGCCGGGGACTCAAATTCGCCATTAGATTTTAGTTTAGAATTTCGACTAAGTTCGTCGGTATCGATCGATACTCTGTAGTATCGGTCGATACGCGTCGTCTTCTTTTGTTGGTATCGATCGACACCACTTGGTATCGATCGATACTCAACGTATTTTTCTGGTTACTTACGTGATTTGCCTAGTGTTTTGTTTGCAGGTGTATGCCTGTTCGTGAAACCAGAAGCAACAAGAGCACACAGCTAGTTGAACTGTCATTGGAACAGCTAGCGTTTGTGGAACGCACAAACAGAAAGACCAAGCAAACATCAGGGATGAACAACCCAGTGGTTTTAAGAGCTGATGAAGCTGGTAACATCGTTGTCCCTGCTGCGGTTGTTGAGATTATCGCGCCAGCTGGGCGCGCCAACGCAGGGAATGCTGTGGTTAATCGTGGAAGAACGATTGGTGAGTACAACAGGCCAGAGCAGTTTTTCGCCAATCGGTCAGCGATTCGTCCTCCTGCGTTTGAGAGGAATGACTTTGAGCTGAAGCCTGCTTACTTCACTCTAGTGGGACAGCATCTCTTTCATGGTCTTCCTCATGAACATCCAATGGACCATGTAGAGAGGTTCGAGGACTTGGTGATATATCATGGTTTTTACCCTATTTAGGCCATGATATAAGTCCTTTTATAGAGTCTTTTCTTGTGTTTTGGAGTCTTTTAGAGTCTTTCACAGGTTATAGCACGTCTGGAGCTTAATTGGAATTATTGGAGCTTTTCTGGAGCATTCTGGAGCGAGACTGAAGTCTAATGACTAAGAGCCCGATCTGAGCACCGAGCATCGATCGATACCCCCTGGTATCGATCGATACCCATCGAAGCAGATTTCAAAGTCGCGACTTAATGAAGTTTGAAGAATTGCAAAAAGCACCCAGAAGACTTTGATAATTACAAGAAGGCCCCAAATCGTGATTTAGGTTATAAATAGGATTTTACAGCCATTGTTTAGGCTATGCTTTTATTATTGTTTAGGTTTAAGAGAGATTTTGGTGAGAGACAAGTCTGGTTTCCCTTCGTCCGAGATCAGATCTCAAAACCTTGTTTCTCTTTCTGATTTAATATAAGAGTATTTATTCAACATGTTTATTAATTTAATATCCATGTCTGAGTAGATCACCTGTTAGGTTTAGGGTTTTCTCATAGGGATTTCTTTGAATGCTAGGTTGATTATCTGTTAGGATTCACTATCTAAATTAGTTCTTCGCCTTAGGTTGTTCTCAAAGCTAATTCTAGGTTGACGAATCTGGAACTTAGATCTTAGGATAATTGATTAGGCACGAGAGTGCGATTAATTACCTGATAGAACCTTAGGTGAGCAAATTGATTATTCGCAAAGAGATTTGGTTTAATTGATTTGTGAACATATCAAACCTGATTTTAAAGCTGATTTAGACTTTAGGATTCGCAAAGAGATTTGGAATTTCTAGGATTTAGATTTAGATAGTTTTCGCAACGAGAGTTGGTTAATTATATTTTAGTGATTTGAGTTCTAGAACAGTGCTTAATCTGGATCCTGTTAGCTAACTTAGCTGCATTCATTGATTTCCTGAGAAATACCCTAAGCCTACATTCCTCCAATTGAATTTACAAACGTTTTACTTGCAACTCTGTTTTTCAATTACATCATCTGGTTTAGCTTGTTTCTGATCTATAGAATCTATTGAGTGATTCTTGAGTTCTTGTGTTCGACCCCTGATTTACTGCAGCAACTGCTTTAGTACTTTTTAGGGTATTAAATTGAGCATATCAATTTTGGCGCCGTTGCCGGGGACTCAATTCGCCGTTAGATTTTAGCTAGGAAATTCGTCTAAATCGCCCGAGTATCGATCGATACCCTTGAGTATCGGTCGATACCCGTCGTAAATTTCAGTTACTTACGCTCTTTACTTGTGATTTCAGGTGCATGCATAATCTTGAAACCAGAAGCAAAAAGAGTACTCCGCTAGTTGATCTATCACTGGAACAGCTAGCACAAGTGGAACGCACAAACAGGAAAGCAAAGAAGTCAGCTAAGATGAACAACAATCAAGTTGGGTTGGTTCGTGATGCTGCTGGAGCTTACAGGGACCAACAGGGTCGGTTGTGCAATGAGCAAGGACAACGTCTGGATGGAGAGGGGATTGTCATTCAACCTGCTCCGGTTGTCGCTGAGAATGCCGCTAGGAACGCAAGGGATGCCGTGGTTAATCGTGGTAGAACGATTGGTGAACACAACAGGCCAGAGCAATTTTTCGCCAATCGCTCTGCGATTCGTCCCCCTGCGTATGAGCGGAATGACTTTGAGCTGAAGCCTGCTTACTACACTCTAGTAGGACAGCATCTCTTCCATGGTTTGCCTCATGAGCATCCAATGGATCATGTAGAGAAATTCGAGGACTTGGTCACTAGCATCAAGAGCAATGGAGTGTCCTACGATTATCTTTTCTGCAAGCTTTTCCCCTACTCTCTAGGTGGAGAGGCTACTTACTGGCTGAGGCAGCTACCTCCTGGATCACTGACTAATTGGGAAGACACCAAGAGAGCCTTCCTAATTAACTTCTATGATGATGGACGATCTGAAGATCTGAGGAATAAGATCTCCACTTTTTCTCAAGGACCTACTGAGGCGTTCAAGGCTGCTTGGACAAGATTCAGATCGTACCAAAGAGACTGTCCACACCATGGATACTCTGATGTGCAGCTGCTAGGTATCTTCTTCAGAGGAGTAGATTGGAGGTATCAGATGGCTCTGGACTCTTCAAGCAATGGGAACTTCAACACCAACTATCCTGAGGACGCCTATGTGTTGATTGAGAATTTTGCATCTAGCAGCAGCACAAAGAGTGCAGATTTCGAGCGCAAGAAGCTGGCTGGTAATCAAGATGGATCGCAGATCGCTGAGTTTAAAGCTCAACTAGATTCTATGCACAGTCTTCTGCTGGGAAAGACAACAAAAGCTGTCCATTTTGCTGAGGATGTTGAGGTTTTCAATGAGAATGAAGCAGAAGACGTGAACTACATTGGTGGTTCTGGCTTTCAGGGACAGAGGAACCAGTTCAACAACAATCGGAGCTTCAACAACAACTTCCAGCAAGGAGGATTCAACCAGAAACCTGCCCAGATCAGTGGTTACACCAGGAACTACAGAAGTCCTTCTTACGAACCTGTGACTGCTAAGACATCAGAGAACAAGATTGAAGCCATGCTTGAAACACTCGTTCAAGGACAGCAGCAGATTACAGTGACCTTCAATGGTAAGATGGACGCCATGTACAAAGATCTGAGTGGAAGGATCGATTCTCTGGGTATTGGTCAGAAGAAGCTGGAAACTCAGGTAGCTCAGACTTCAGAAAGTTCAAGAAGACAAGAAGGTTTTCTACCAGGAAGAGGAGAGAACCCAAGGGCACACATCAATGCCATTACCTTGAGAAGTGGTAAGGAAGTCAAATCAGGGGCAAAGGTGGATCAGCCTACTGTAAATTTCGAGATGTCTGACGATGAAGACACTGAAATCGCTAAGGCATCGATCGACACTACTCAGCATCGATCGACACCGATCGCGATTCTCAGACGGGAAGACTCAAATTCCCGTGTATCGATCGATACCCCCCCTGTATCGATCGATACCGAACCTGCAGACGATGCAGAGGTTGAGGTTGTGAAGGAGAAGCCTAAAGCAGCACCAGAGAGGGTCTACATCCCGAGGGTACCCTATCCCAGAGCTCTTGGGAAGACTAAGAAGGAAGTAGAGGATGCTAAGTGCAAGGAAATTTTGGACAAGCTGGTCGTTGAACTTCCCTTCATCGATGCTATCAAGACCTCTGTAGCTTTCAAGAGGTATGTCAAGAAGATGGGGTCCAGCAATGTGAACCTTGAAGAAGGCTGTCTGATGATCACTCATGAGTGCAGTGCAATCCTAAGCAACAGGATCCCAACGAAACTTCCAGATCCAGGGAGCTTTGTCTTGGATTGCACAATCGCTACTGACAGGTTTGAGCGTTCTCTCTGTGACCTTGGCTCAAGTGTCAACCTCATGCCATACTCGGTTGCTAAGAGGATGGGAATGACAGACTTCACTGCTACTAGGATCTCGCTGATTCTCGCCGATCGTTCAATTAGACTTCCAGAAGGATTGCTAGAGGATGTTCCAATTGTGATTGGGAACTGTTTAATCCCAACTGATTTCATTGTCTTGGAGTATGATTCGGAACCCAGAGATCCTCTCATCTTGGGAAGGCCATTCCTAGCAACAGCTGGAGCTCTGATTGATTGCAGGAATGGGAAGATATCCCTTAACATTGGTGAGTTGGTCATGACTTTTAACATGGAGAAGATGATGAAGAGACCAACCATCGATGGGCGGACTTTCTTCGTCGATACCTTCTGTGATATTGCTGAGGAGTACTTCTTAGAGATGCATCCTGAGGACCCATTGGAGAGAGCATTGGCCTGTTCGGCTGAGTCAGAGGTTAAGCCACACGATGCTGCTGCTGAATACGGAAGGATACTCGATTCAGCACGACCAGTATCGATCGATACTCTTATGGTATCGATCGATACCCTACGGCCAGAAAGAAGTGTGACCGAAAGAACTATGCAGGCTGCTGGGCTTGGAGATTGGAGCGAGGAGAACGCTCCTAAAGTGGAACTCAAACCACTTCCTGCGAATCTAAGGTATGGTTTTCTTGGTCCTAATTCCACGTATCCTGTAATCCTTAATTCTTCTTTGAACAACGCAGAGGTCACTTTACTGCTAAGCAAGCTGCGCAAGTATCGCAAAGCTCTTGGCTATTCTCTTGATGACATTTCAGGTATTTCACCGAACCTGTGCATGCATAGGATTCATCTTGAGGACGAGTCAAAGGCTTCAGTTGAGCATCAAAGGAGGCTGAATCCAAACCTGAAGGAGGTGGTTAAGAAAGAGGTCATGAAACTCTTGGATGCAGGAGTTATCTATGCCATCTCAGATAGCTCTTGGGTCAGTCCAGTGCACGTTGTTCCTAAGAAAGGAGGGATAACTGTGATGAAGAACAACATGGATGAGATGATTCCCACAAGGACTATCACTGGACATCGAATGTGCATTGATTACAGGAAGTTGAACGCGGCCACACGGAAAGATCACTTCCCATTGCCATTCATTGACCAGATGTTGGAGAGGTTGGCCAGTCATCCCTACTACTGCTTCCTTGATGGATATTCAGGTTTCTTCCAGATTCCTATCCATCCAGATGACCAAGGGTATACCACTTTCACGTGTCCCTATGGCACGTTCGCATACAGGAGAATGCCATTTGGATTGTGCAACGCTCCAGCCACTTTTCAGAGGTGCATGATGTCTATCTTCACAGACATGATCGAGGACTTCATGGAGGTGTTCATGGATGATTTTTCAGTATATGGGTCATCATTCAAGATCTGTTTGGCTAATCTGTGCAAGGTGCTACAGAGGTGTGAAGAGAAACACTTGGTCCTTAACTGGGAAAAGTGTCATTTTATGGTTCAGGATGGCATTGTACTTGGGCACAAGGTCTCTGAAGCTGGAATCGAAGTTGACAAAGCCAAGATTCAGGTCATGACAAGTCTCCAACCACCTACTTCTGTGAAGGATATTCGGAGTTTCCTTGGTCATGCAGGGTTTTACAGGAGGTTCATCAAGGATTTCTCCAAGATAGCGCGTCCACTCACTGCTCTGCTGTGCAAAGAGATCAAATTTGATTTCACAACTGATTGTCTTGCAGCCTTTGAGGAGATCAAAAAGGCTTTAGTGAGTGCTCCTGTTGTGCAACCTCCTGATTGGACTCTGCCTTTTGAGATCATGTGTGATGCCAGTGACTTTGCTGTGGGGTCAGTTCTGGGTCAAAGGAAAGACAGGAAGCTGCACGTCATCTACTATGCCAGCAGGACTTTGGATGATGCTCAGAGGAATTACAGCACCACAGAGAAGGAGCTACTTGCTGTTGTGTTCTCCTTTGAGAAATTCCGATCTTACTTGATTGGAAGCAAGGTGGTTGTTCATACTGATCATGCTGCTCTCAAGTATCTGATGAATAACAAGGATCTCAAGCCTCGTCTCTGTCGTTGGGTTCTTTTGCTACAAGGGTTTGACATTGAGGTTAAGGACAAGAAAGGCATAGAGAATGGAGTTGCTGACCATCTCTCGCGGATGCGGATCGATGAAGACGTCCCCAT
Source organism: Eutrema japonicum (assembly GCA_030161315.1). Lineage (NCBI taxonomy): Eukaryota > Viridiplantae > Streptophyta > Magnoliopsida > Brassicales > Brassicaceae > Eutrema > Eutrema japonicum. Next base: position 45,587,870 of record BSQW01000001.1, read on the forward strand.
TGATGATCAACTACCTGAGGAAGCCATCTACTTCATTGAAACTGGGTTTCAGATGAATCTGGCCGAGAATCAGCAATTTTCACGAGTTGCAGGTTTCGGTATCGATCGATACCATTATGGTATCGGTCGATACCCTGACGGTTCAGAAGCTGTTTTCATCATCGATCGTTCAGTCGCTTCTAACCACCATCTCGTCGCTGCAACAGATTCTGATACTCCATGGTACGCTGATATTGCCAATTATCTCGCTGCAGATGCAAAGCCAAACCACCTCAAGAAGTATGACAAGAAGAAGTTCATGCGCGATATAAGGAGATTCTTTTGGGATGAACCTTACTTGTACAAGCATTGTTCTGATGGCATATACAGGAGATGCATTGCTGAGTCAGAGGTTTCAAATGTTCTGTTTCATTGCCATGGATCAGACTATGCTGGACACTTTGCCACCTTCAAGACAGTATCCAAGGCTCTTCAAGCAGGCTTCTGGTGGCCTACCATGTTCAAGGATGCTCACACTTTCGTCTCACAGTGCGACGCTTGTCAGAGAAGAGGGAAGATCAGTAAGAGACATGAGATGCCACAAAATTTCATCCTTGAGGTTGAAGTTTTTGATTGCTGGGGCATTGACTTTATGGGTCCTTTCCCATCTTCACACAAGAAGAACTACATCCTTGTTGCTGTGGACTATGTGTCCAAATGGGTGGAAGCGATAGCTAGTGAGAAGAATGACTCTGCGGTGGTTCTTAAGCTGTTTAAGACCATCATTTTCCCTCGCTTTGGAGTACCTCGAATTGTGATAAGTGATGGTGGCTCTCACTTTATCAACAAGGTGTTCGAGAAGTTGTTGAAGAAGTATGGTGTAAACCATCGTGTGGCTACTCCATATCACCCTCAGACAAGTGGGCAAGTCGAAGTCTCCAACAGGCAGATCAAGGAGATCTTGGAGAAGACAGTGAATGCTTCTAGGAATAATTGGTCTACAAAGCTGGATGATGCACTTTGGGCATACAGGACTGCCTTCAAGACACCGCTGGGTACTACACCTTTCCAAATGCTGTATGGGAAAGCATGCCACCTTCCAGTGGAGATTGAGCACAAGGCTGCATGGGCAACAAAGATGCTGAACTTCGACATCAAGCCTGCTGCTGAGAGGAGGTTGATTCAGCTGAACGAGCTGGATGAGATCAGGCACCATGCTTATGAGAACTCGAGGCTGTACAAGGAGAGAACCAAAGCTTATCATGATAAGAAGATCATCTCCAGACACTTCGAGCCGAACGACCAGGTACTTCTGTATAACTCTCGTTTGCAATTGTTTCCTGGTAAACTGCGTTCACGTTGGTCAGGTCCCTTCACAATCAAAGAGGTCAGACCACATGGTGCTGTAGTGCTGATAAATCGCAAGGGCGAGGAATTCACTGTCAATGGACAAAGAGTGAAACATTATTGGGCGCAAGCCGAGATTCCAACAGGGCAGATAATGCCTCTGGATGATGCACCAACGGCCTGAATGGCGTTACAGTCAAGCTATTGACGTTAAACGAGCGCTTGGTGGGAGGCAACCCACTGGTGAGTCTGTCCTTGAGTCGTTTTTCCTTTTTGATTTCTCGTTTGTTTTGAGTCTGTGTCAGGATGAACAAGGAGCAACTCGAAATCGCCTAAGTATCGATCGATACCCCATTGGTATCGATCGACACCAATCGCAGATGAAAGTTCACTAAGTCGATCTCAACGTGGTATCGATCGATACCATGCTGTGTGTCGATCGACACTCGGTATTCCAGGAAGGTAATTTCTTGTTTCTCTTCATTTTATCCTTTTCTTTTGTTTCTTTCACCTACTCTAGGCTAGATAACACTGGGGACAGTGTTGTTCAAGTCTGGGGGAGGTGTCTGCTGACATTGTTTTTGTTTTTCTTAGAGTCAGTCGTTTTATAGAGTCAAAACTGTTTTATTGAGTCAAAATTTGTTGGAGATTATGATCCTGTGCTTGAACCTATTGATGTGATTTTGTTTTTGAGTGCACAGTGTCACAGGATCAGTTCTAGATCGACTAATGAAAAATCCAAAGGCTGACCAGTTGACTAGAAAACATTCATGTCTCCAGCAGAGTTCTTCTGAAGCCTGAGCCAAATTTTTGCACTTCATCAATGTGGTTAGTGTTCATAGAGCTTGATTCATCATTCATATCTGATAAAGGAACCCGTGTGTTTAGAATTATTGTATCTCTCTCCCCTGAAATAAGTTGATAGATTAAGAGCATAAAAGATTGAAATGATTTTCTTCTAAGTAGAGGGTTAGGAAAATTTCCAGCGATCCCATTATTCTACTTAAGAGGGGATGATCACACAAAGGATTGGAAGCGAGGCTAGGATTTTCCTATGATGCCATTATTCGCCTACATCCTTTGATACATAGAGAGGGAAGAACCGGGGATTTGGTGGCAAACACCATCAATACTCGCGTCTCCTACCTTGATATGTATATGCTAAGCTAAAAAAAATAATATTCAAAAAAAAAAAAAAAAAAAAAAATAATAATAATAAGGATATAATAAGAAATAAGTCTGGGGGAGAGAAATTGATACAAAAGAAGTGTGAAAAGGGTGGTTCCTTTGTCAAGATATTGTCTGGTAAAGAGTCTAGAAGGTTCTTTAAAATTAGCTGCAGAGATGAAACTGGCGATGAGGGCTTTACTTGAATAATGCTGTGGGATTTTGCGTGGAGTCTGGAAAAGCTGCAAATGTCTACGGAGAAGTACATGGTGGTTAGATCGAAAGCTGATCAGGTGACATTTGGGTACTTGGGAAAAGGGTCTTTTCGATGGTTCAGGAACAGGTGAGTCTCTACGTTTTCAAACCTCTTTTTCTGGTTTAGTCTTCTATTTGCTTGAGGGCAAGCAAAAGGCTAAGTCTGGGGGAGTTGATATATCATGGTTTTTACCCTATTTAGGCCATGATATAAGTCCTTTTATAGAGTCTTTTCTTGTGTTTTGGAGTCTTTTAGAGTCTTTCACAGGTTATAGCACGTCTGGAGCTTAATTGGAATTATTGGAGCTTTTCTGGAGCATTCTGGAGCGAGACTGAAGTCTAATGACTAAGAGCCCGATCTGAGCACCGAGCATCGATCGATACCCCCTGGTATCGATCGATACCCATCGAAGCAGATTTCAAAGTCGCGACTTAATGAAGTTTGAAGAATTGCAAAAAGCACCCAGAAGACTTTGATAATTACAAGAAGGCCCCAAATCGTGATTTAGGTTATAAATAGGATTTTACAGCCATTGTTTAGGCTATGCTTTTATTATTGTTTAGGTTTAAGAGAGATTTTGGTGAGAGACAAGTCTGGTTTCCCTTCGTCCGAGATCAGATCTCAAAACCTTGTTTCTCTTTCTGATTTAATATAAGAGTATTTATTCAACATGTTTATTAATTTAATATCCATGTCTGAGTAGATCACCTGTTAGGTTTAGGGTTTTCTCATAGGGATTTCTTTGAATGCTAGGTTGATTATCTGTTAGGATTCACTATCTAAATTAGTTCTTCGCCTTAGGTTGTTCTCAAAGCTAATTCTAGGTTGACGAATCTGGAACTTAGATCTTAGGATAATTGATTAGGCACGAGAGTGCGATTAATTACCTGATAGAACCTTAGGTGAGCAAATTGATTATTCGCAAAGAGATTTGGTTTAATTGATTTGTGAACATATCAAACCTGATTTTAAAGCTGATTTAGACTTTAGGATTCGCAAAGAGATTTGGAATTTCTAGGATTTAGATTTAGATAGTTTTCGCAACGAGAGTTGGTTAATTATATTTTAGTGATTTGAGTTCTAGAACAGTGCTTAATCTGGATCCTGTTAGCTAACTTAGCTGCATTCATTGATTTCCTGAGAAATACCCTAAGCCTACATTCCTCCAATTGAATTTACAAACGTTTTACTTGCAACTCTGTTTTTCAATTACATCATCTGGTTTAGCTTGTTTCTGATCTATAGAATCTATTGAGTGATTCTTGAGTTCTTGTGTTCGACCCCTGATTTACTGCAGCAACTGCTTTAGTACTTTTTAGGGTATTAAATTGAGCATATCACTTGGTCACTAGCATTAAGAGCAATGGAGTGTCCTACGACTATCTCTTCTGCAAGCTCTTCCCCTACTCTCTGGGTGGAGAAGCTACTTACTGGCTGAGGCAGCTATCTCCTGGATCGCTAACTAATTGGGAGGACACCAAGAGAGCCTTCCTGATTAACTTCTACGATGATGGAAGATCTGAAGATCTGAGAAATAAAATCTCCCAATTTTCTCAAGGACCTACTGAGGCGTTCAAGGCTGCTTGGACAAGATTCAGATCGTATCAGAGAGATTGTCCACATCATGGATACTCTGATGTGCAACTGCTGGGTATCTTCTTCAGAGGAGTAGATTGGAGATATCAGATGGGTCTGGACTCTTCCAGCAATGGTAATTTCAACACCAGATATCCTGAGGATGCTATTGTGTTGATCGAGAACTTTGCCTCTAGTAGTAGCACCAAGAGCGCAGATTTCGAGCGCAAGAGGCTGGCTGGTAATCAGGATGGGTCGCAGATCGCTGAAGTGAAGGCTCAGCTGGATTCTATGCACAGTCTTCTGCTGGGAAAGACAACAAAGGCCGTCCACTTCGCTGCTGAGAATGAAGTGGAAGATGTTAACTACATTGGTGGTTCTGGTTTTCAGGGTCAGCGATTCGGATACAACTCCAATCGAAACTTCACCAACAATGCTCAGCAAGGAGGGTACCAATTCCCACCACCCAAAGCTCCTGAGAGTAAGATTGAGGCTATGCTTGAACACCTGGTTCAAGGGCAGGAGAAGATGACAGCCACCTTCAATGGTAAGATGGACACCATGTACACCGATTTGAGTGGAAGGATCGAGGCACTAAATACGAGCCACAGGATGCTGGAGACGCAAGTAGCTCAGACTGCAGCAAATTCCAAGGGAAAGGCGGTTCAATCACACAATGCACACGTCAATGCCATCAGCTTACGTGCAGAAAATCTCGAAGCCATTCCTGAAATCGCACAAGCATCGATCGATACTCCCCAGTATCGATCGATACCAGCCCAGACGTCTGCTAGAATGGATTCAATCACCCGTGTATCGATCGATACCCCATTGGTATCGGTCGATACTAAGGTGATTTCTGAGGAGACAACAGAGAGTTCTACTGTGGTGCCTAAGGTCTTTGCAGAACGAGTGTATGTAACCAGGATGCCTTATCCTATGATTCCTAAGCTGACAAGGGAGGAATGGGAGATTGCTAAACTACAGTATATGCTGGATAACCCGAACGTGGAGCTTCTTTCTGATGAAGATGTACTTGTCAGGAACGATTCAAATCGCATGGAATCGATCGATACCCTACCTGGTGTCGATCGATACCCCTCTCAGAACGGACCAGAAGTTATGAAAACACCTGAGGTGATCGGAGAAAGAGTTCGCAATTCACTACAACCGCGGAAATTGACACAGAGGGAAGACCCAGGGAAATTCGCTGTTCCATGCTCCATCTCAGGAGTTAATTTCAAAGAGTCTCTTGTCGACTCAGGGGCTAGTGTCAATGTCATCTCAAGGGCAATTGCAGAGCGGTTAGGAGCTGATATTCGATCACCAGAGGCATCTATCACATTCGCGAACAACTCCACCTCGCTTCCACACGGTACTATCCATGGTTTGCTGGTCAAAGTAGGAGACTGTCTAGTTCCTACTAATTTTCAGGTTGTAGAGATGGGTGCAATATCTCGTATGCCTATCCTTTTGGGACGACCGTTCATGGCTACTGCAGGCGCGATCATAGACACACCTAATAAGAGACTATCTTTCTCTTACATTGACGGTGATGTCTACTATGATGTCATTCCACCTAGGAGTATTCCCACACGTGCCTCTAGCATCAAGGTTATCACAGGAGAGTCGCTAGCAATTGATCTTCTGGAAGAGCCTCCTGATGAGCCTACTGTCACAGACATTCCAGCTGAACCGCCCAACATCCCCAAGAAGAAGACTAAGGCAACAAAGAAGAAGAAGGCCAAGAACAAAAAGGTCGAGAATCCCCATGTCACTCTGATTCCTCAGAAGTGTGATGGGAATTCGATTGATTACAAGGTCAAATGCAAGGGAGCCTTGAAGCCATTCTCCAAGGCCAGAGTCCTTCTTACTTCTGAGCTTAAAGAGAAAGGGCAGGAATTTGTGGACAGCATGCTAAGCAGAACTCTGAAGCTAGTAATGTCAAGTGATGGAGCCTGTTTTGGTGCAAGCTCTCACTCTTATCCAGCCTGAAGGGCGTTACAGTCAAGCTATTGACGTTAAACGAGCGCTTGGTGGGAGGCAACCCACTGGTGAGTATGTTTTTGATTCGTTTTTATTTTTATTTTCGTTTGTTTTGAGTCTGTGTCAGGATGAACAAGGAGCAACTCGAAATCGCCTAAGCATCGATCGATACCCCTATGGTATCGATCGACACCAATCGCGGATGAAAATTCACAAAGTCGATCTAAGCATGGTATCGATCGATACCATGCCGTGTGTCGATCGACACCGACTGTTCCAGAACGGTAATTTCTTGTTTCTCTTCGTTCTCTCCTTTTTCTTTGTTTCTTTCACTGACTCTAGGCTAGATAACACTGAGGACAGTGTTGTTCAAGTCTGGGGGAGGTGTCTGCTGACATTGTTTTCGTTTTTCTTAGAGTCAGTCGTTTTATCGAGTCAAAACTGTTTTATTGAGTCAAAATTTGTTGGAGATGATGATCCTGTGCTTGAACCTATTGATTTGATTTTGTTTTTGAGTGCACAGTGTTACAGGATCAGTTCTAGATCGACTAATGAAAAATCCAAAGGCTGACCAGTTGACTAGAAAACATCCATGTCTCCAGCAGAGTTCTTCTGAAGCCTGAGCCAAATTTTTGCACTTCATCAATGTGGTTAGTGTTCATAGAGCTTGATTCATCATTCATATCTGATAAAGGAACCCGTGTGTTTAGAATTATGGTATCTCTCTCCCCTGAAATAAGTTGATAGATTAAGAGCATAAAAGATTGAAATGATTTTCTTCTGAGTAGAGGGTTAGGAAAATTTCCAGCGATCCCATTATTCTACTTAAGAGGGGATGATCACACAAAGGATTGGAAGCGAGGCTAGGATTTTCCTATGATGCCATTATTCGCCTACATCCTTTGATACATAGAGAGGGAAGAACCGGGGATTTGGTGGCAAACACCATCAATACTCGCGTCTCCTACCTTGATATGTATATGCTAAGCTGAAAATAAAAAAATAATAAGGATATAATAAGAAATTAGTCTGGAGGAGAGAAATTGATACAAAAAAGTGTGAAAAAGGGTGGTTCCTTTGTCAAGATATTGTCTGGTAAAGAGTCTAGAAGGTTCTTAAATATTAGCTGCAGAGATGAAACTGGCGATGAGGGCTTTACTTGAACAATGCTGTGAGATTTTGTGTGGAGTCTGGAAAAGCTGCAAATGTCTACGGAGAAGTACATGGTGGTTAGATCGAAAGCTGATCAGGTGACATTTGGGTACTTGGGAAAAGGGTCTTTTCGATGGTTCAGGAACAGGTGAGTCTCTACGTTTTCAAACCTCTTTTTCTGGTTTAGTCTTCTATTTGCTTGAGGGCAAGCAAAAGGCTAAGTCTGGGGGAGTTGATATATCATGGTTTTTACCCTATTTAAGCCATGATATAAGTCCTTTTTATAGAGTCTTTATAGTATTTTGGAGTCTTTTTAGAGTCTTTTACAGGTCATAGCACGTTTGGAGGATTATTGGAAGTATTGGAGCTTTCTGGAGCAGTTTGTAGCAGAGCTAAAGATCGTGTCGCTGAGAACCTGAATTCACGTCGAGCATCGATCGATACCCCTTGGTATCGATCGACACTCAGCGCAGCAAGACACAACCCGCGAGTTTTCCAAGACTTGAGGAATTGCAAAAGTGCCCAGAAGTCTTTAATAATTACAAGAAGACCCTAAATCGTGTTTTAGGTTATAAATAGGAGTTTTCAGCCACCTGTTTAGGCTATGCCTTTTTATGCTTTTATTTTCTGTGTTTGATTTTACTTTGGTTTTAGAGAGACAAGTCTGAATCTCCCTTCGTCCGAGATCAGATCTCTAAACCCTTCTTTCTATTCTATTGATGATTTATTCAAACATGTTGATTGTTTCATTCTCCATGTCTGAGTAGATCCACCTTAGGTTTAGGGTTTTCTCATAAGGGTTTTCTTTGAATGCTAGGTTAAATATCTTTTAGGATTCACCATCTGAATTATAGTTCTTCGCTTAGGTTGTGTTCATAGCTTGTTCTAGATTAGCTACCTAGAATATAAATCTTAGGATAATTGATTAGGCACGAGAGTGCGATTAATTACCTGATAGAACCTAGGTGAGCAAATTGATTATTCGCAAAGAGATTTGGTTTAATTGATTTGTGAACATATCAAACCTGATATTAAAGCTGATTTAGAATTTAGGATTCGCAAAGAGATTTGGAATTCTTGGGATTTAGATTTAGATAGTTTTCGCAACGAGAGTTGGTTAGCTATATTTTAGTGATTTGAGTTCAAGAACTGCGCTAAATATGAATCATGTTAGTTAGTTTATCTGCATTCATTGATTTCCTGAGAAAAACCCTGAGCCTATATTTCTCAATTGATTTACAACTCCTTTAATTTATGCACTGCTTTTAATTACAACTGTTTGGCTTAGCGTAATTCGACACTATAGAATCTATTGTGCGTTTCTGTGAGTCTTCTGTGGTTCGACCCCTAGCTATACTATTACAACTGCTTTAGTACTTTAGGGTATTAAATTGAGCATATCATATATCGAACAACGGGATTAGCAAGGCCATTATGAGGATGTTCCATTCGATCCTCGACAAACCGTACAAGAAGTTTTCAGAAGTCCCGTATGATGAGAAGCAAATTTGGTTTAGAAAATTTGCGGTAAGTTGTCAATTACTATATTTTTCCTATATTTATAAGTATTTTATTAATATTTTGCTAAGCATTTTTATTTATGTTTTCGTAGCAAGAGTTTACATGGCATCCCTCTCACAGTGTCATGGTGGAAAAGTTATTTATGAAAGAAGCGGGTGCGCAGTTCAAGAGACACATGAACGAGTGGAAGAAAAAATGGAGGAAAGGGGCAGACAAGCCGAAAGGCTTGAATTTGGAGGTTTGGAATAATTACAGACCATATTGGCAACAGCCGGCGACAGAGAAACTCTCGAAGATTAATTCGGGAAACCGAAAGAGTGAGCGCAACGGGAATGGCCAATACATCCACAACTCCGGTTCGAACAGCTTCCAGACCGAAGAAATTCAAATGGTAACGATTCATACTTCACTTAAAAAATTATTACATGTAGCTTGTATGGTTCTTGTTTTATACTCTTGCCAAGCATATATAACTTCTCAAAAATTTATAACGTGCTCTAATTTGATATGGTTACCACGTTTGTATAACATAAGAGCCAAAAAAAGGAAGTAATGCCTAATTCCAGAGCAAAAGTCAGAAAGACTCTGTTTCTTCGAGCAGCAAATGATCGTAAGTAGTTAAGAAAATTGCGAGAGCATATACTAAAAAAAAATATAAGTTCTTTTTGTTTATTTAAAAATAAAATAAAAACCTATATATCACTTTTGATGGATGTGCCTAACTCCATGGGCTTAATCATTTCAAAACTAACAATTTTGGTACATTAATGTTTTGTATCTCTATTGGCTTTAATGAACTTTCATTATAAACAACAAATGTGTGAAATATATATATATATATATATATATAATCTTAGAGATTTACAATATCATAAAATTTGACATGCATTTTTAAAACATTCCCCTAATCTTTGTATATTTGTAAACTGCGATAACAACAATTAGAAATGAAAAATATATAGTATGATAATTTTCCATGTATTATATATTATTGACTTTTGGTTTCAAATTATTTTATATAATTTTGTAGTAATTTACAAATCACTTTTGTTTCTTTTTGTTTCATTCGAATACTCTTTATTGGAGAAAAACAATGGTAGTGTTTTGTTGCAATGAAGCTAAAAAAAACCATCCATTACAAATTACTCATAAAAATAGAAGCTAAGAAGACCCATAATCGCTGTCTAGTTGCCTATTAGCCGTTTGGAGAGGGGATTGGTCTGCGGAACCAAAGCTAGAGCGGGTTGCTAAAGAGAAGGCTCGGTTGCGTAAGAGTTTGCCCATGTGAGAAGTAGAATACAAGTCAACAGCTTGTCGTTAGAATTATATATATTTTATTTTATTTTGTTCCCTTCATATTTTGCATATAATGATAAGATTCATGACCATGAGAAGAGTGGACACGAATGAATGAGTGACGACCAGTTAAAGACTTAATCGCAATCTGATGGAAAATAAGAATGTCTCAGCCGAGTCATATATAGAAGGCGACCATACGAGATTAGAAAACTAATACCTGAAGAATAAATATGGTATATGCTCTATGCGTATAGATACGTAGGACAAAGAAGGCATGAGATGTTTTTGTGAAGACCAAACTATGCCTATATACTCGAGGGTTCTAAAATCGGAAAGAATTCCAAATTATGTCGATAGATAATTAAAAATTGTCCGTTATGAGCCATCCACGATCCATAGGGGCTTATCCTATGCATCCGAGATAATTAGCAAGATGAGAGAAGTTTGAACGCTAATTAACATGCGTCTCTGAACTCGCGTGAGGGAGCCTCCAACCATCTTAGACCCTAAACATTTGAACCAAGCGAGCATTAGGGAATATCAAGTATGGAGAGACCACCTAAATAAATAGACAACCTTGGTATATATATTGTTTTTGTTAAGTATGTGAAATTATCATTTAAAAATACACGATTACAAATTGTACATGCGTACAAAAGATGCTCTTAAAGCCATAAGACAAACCTTGCACAAAAAAAAAAAAAGACAAGGAAAGTCAAGAACTCCCACAAAGGGAAGATCTAATGATTTGGCAAGCCAAAGCATTAGAAATTAAATCGGTACTGTCGACACTAAAACTCAAAAGCAGCATGTATCGAATAGCGATTAAAAGCTTAAACACCCTCGGGATATATGAGACCTAGATAGAGTCGAAAGGAAATTAGAAAGGATCGTGAAACGTCCATCTTGCATATCAGAAGCTACAACCTTGGTATTTCAGACCAGAATTTGGTCATCTTCACATTGCCAATCAACATGTTGATAAACGGTTTAATTAAGTAAGTGGCGCTTTTTAAAATACACTCACAAACCATTTTATATAGACATTTTTGGATTCACTCGCTTGTATTGGAGTTTTACCTTAAGAAATAAAGATATATTATTTTTCAAAATATTGGTTGCAATAATTTGTATACAAATATTTTCAATATTAGAAAATCATGTAGACGTCATAATAATTTGTTATAACTAATGAAAACAGGGTTTGAAGTTTTGTATTTGGTCTTTAGAACGATGAGACAAGTCTTATTTTGCTAGCTTATGGAAAGAAGGTTGCTGCATTCACGAGTAATTAATATAATATATTACGTATATATAATTTAATGTAAGCTAAATGAGAAAGGGCAAAGAAATTAAAAAAACAAAACAAAAAATCCTTACCAATCGAATTGTACGTAAATGGTAACTAATTACATTGGTTGAGTTTTAATAAACCATGCATATATTAAATTATAGTTAAGGAACATATATTCTCACGCAGACATGTACAGGTATATATCGTGTGAAGCTCTGTATACGTATAGAGAAATATGATGCATGCCGTAAAACTCCAAGAAGTGTATGATTTGTTTATTAGGAATGATTCAGTTTTTGATTAGATGTCATTATTTATTTAACAAAAAAAAAAAAAAAATACAGCGAGGTGGAGAACATGCATGGAGGATCAAATTGACTGCAAATGTACGTAACTAGTTTACTTGAATCTCCATGCACAATTCCCATGCACTCAAACCCTTCTATATAAACCCCTCCAAGTTCATCATTTAGTCATCACCAAACTAACCCTACACAAGCTCATAGAAAACAAAATACAAATCTCTCAACCATGGCCATTCCAAAAGCTCACTTCTCTTTAGCCATCCTTGTCATTCTCTTTGTCGTTTCGAGTTGCCAAAATGTCTGCAATCCAGCATGCAAGGCTAAAGAACCCTTCAACTGCGACAATATTCTTACATTCAACCGAACTGGATTCCCAAAGAATTTTACTTTTGGTGCGGCTACTTCTGCATACCAGGTATATACATATATATCTTCGTCCATGATATATGGCTTTTGGCCATTGATTTCTAGCTATACCGAATCACTTTTTTACAGTTTCCAATATGATTTTATAATTTGTTCTACCAGATTGAAGGTGCTGCACATAGAGCACTTAATGGATGGGACTATTTCACTCATAGATATCCAGGTCATTAATTACACGTATTATTAACATACACTTCGATGTATGGGGAAAGTGTACAAATATTAGAAAGAACTGTCATGCTCATATATATATATTTCGGTTTGCTATCTACAGAAAAAGTTCCAGATCGTAGTTCTGGAGACCTTGCTTGTGATTCGTATGATCTTTACAAGGTGAGAGAGGCTTTCAATGAACGATGAACCATTAATTACCCATATATATATATATGATATTTGTTCCATTTTGGAAATGTAATTGAACTCTGGCACTTTCATATATAACTTGAACAGGAGGATGTCCAATTACTGAAAAAAATGAATGCTCAAGCATACCGACTCTCAATAGCATGGTCAAGGGTCTTACCAAGTAAATACAGAAGAAAACTTACTTGTCTCCTTTTTTTTCTTCATGACTTGATCTAATTGGCAAAAGAATTCGTAAAATTACTTTATATTCTATGACTCAAACCTTGTGATTAATTATATATACTACTTTTAGAGGGAAGACTGGTTGGAGGAGTGGACGAGAATGGGATAACATACTACAACAATCTCATTAACGAGTTAAAAGCAAATGGTAAATTCCAAATTTAGATACTTAATCATATAATTTTAATCATTTTTAATTATATTTTTGATTTAAACATTTGACTTACGCGAATACAGGCATAGAACCATATGTGACTATATTTCACTGGGATGTTCCCCAAACTCTAGAAGACGAATACGGAGGCTTCTTAAGCCCACGTATAGTGTAAGTCCATTAACTAATTTTTTTATTCTAAGCTTGTGTTTTCTTTTCCTTAATTAGGTTATATGCATCACATAAGATCTATCTATATCTAATATGTATGACACATGAACAGGGAGGACTACAAAAACTACGCGGAACTTCTATTCCAAAGATTCGGAGACAAAGTGAAATTTTGGATCACTTTAAACCAGCCTTACTCCCTCGCAAGCAAAGGTTATGGAGATGGATCGTATCCACCAGGACGGTGCACTAACTGTGAATTTGGAGGAGATTCAGGAACCGAACCTTATATAGTTGCACATCACCAACTTCTAGCTCATGCAGAAGCTGTATCTTTATACCGAAAAAGATATCAGGTTCATATACACAATCTATCATGATTTTTCCGAGATCAATTTTATTTTTATGTGGTATATTTGTAGTCTATAATCTAAAACTATTTATGCATGCAGAAATTTCAAGGTGGTAAGATAGGAACGACCCTGATCGGGAGATGGTTCACCCCGTTAAACGAAACTAGCAATCTCGACAAGGCTGCTGCAAAACGAGCATTCGATTTCTTCGTCGGGTGGTATATATATATTCTCTACTAACTGATTCTCAAATCACTTATATATACCCAAATATAGAAATTATTTTTGTTATAACACCTTTGTAACCAACATACTTGGCAATATGATGAAGGTTTTTGGATCCGTTGGTGTACGGAGACTATCCAAGGATAATGAAAGAGATTGTTGGAGATAGATTGCCTAAATTCACACCTCGAGAATCAGATTTAGTCAGAGGATCACTTGATTTTCTAGGGTTGAACTATTACGTTACACAATATGCGACCGACGCACCTCCTTCTATTCCGACACAACCTAGTGTCTTAACCGATCCACGAGTTACTATTGGATGTATGTACAACTTTTTGTCTTATTTCTTACAAATTTTTAGATCTATTTATATTAATTTTCTAAACTCATTTTTCTCTAACTGGTTAAAGTTTACCGCAATGGAATACCTATTGGTGTTGAGGTTAGCATCGACTTTAATTTGGAATATTTTTGTTTATATATATATATATATATATATATATTTTTTTTTTAAATACTACAACATTTATTTGAGTCTCGCTCTCTCTTTTTCCGTCTACAGGCACCCAGCTTCGTGTACTATCCTCCAGGGTTCCGCCAGATTCTAAATCACATCAAAAACAACTACAAAAACCCACTTACCTACATCACCGAAAACGGTATCTACACATTATACCAATATACATATGTTTAACCAATAACAACCGTTTTACGTGTGTTTGATCATAAAATCTTGTGTTAAATTTTCAGGAGTTGCTGATCTTGATTTGGGAAACTTAACGCTGGCAAATGCTCTTGCCGATAATGGACGAATTCAAAATCATTGCAGCCATCTTTCGTGTCTCAAATGCGCCATCGAGTGAGTTATAATAATTCGTACTTTATTTCATACACTTCTTTTGAGAATTATAAATGTTAATACGTCAACATGATTTTAAATATAATATAGGGATGGATGCAAGGTAGGAGGATATTTTGCCTGGTCATTGATGGACAATTACGAATTCGGAAATGGTTACACTCTCCGGTTTGGTATGAATTGGGTCAATTTCACTAATCCTGCTGATCGAAGAGAAAAGAAATCTGGCAAATGGTTCTCTAAATTCATCGCAAAATAATTAAGGGGAAGCGATATATATAAATCAATCCCATGTATCCAACCTTGAATCTAATAACGATTGTACTATATATATGTATTGTTTATTTTTATTTTTTAAATAATCAAAATTTATGTGCTGTGTATATATGTGTTGTTAATACTGTTGTAATAATCGGACCTTAATTCTCGGTCTATTCATACTTCACTTGAAAAATTATTACATGTAGCTTGTATTGTTCTTGTTTTATACTCTTGCCAATCATATATAACTTCTCAAAAATTTATGACGTGCTTTAATTTGATATGGTTACCACGTTTGTATAACATAAGAGCCAAAGAAAGGAAGTAATGCCTAATTCCAGAGCAAAAGTCAGAAAGACTCTGTTTCTTCGAGCAGCAAATGATCGTATGTAGTTAAGAAAATTGCGAGAGCATATACTAAAAAAAATATAAGTTTTTTTTGTTTATTTAAAAAACAAAACAAAAACCTATATATCACTTTTGATGGATGTGCCTAACTCCATGGGCTTAATCATTTCAAAACTAACAATTTTGGTACATTAATGTTTTGTATCTCTATTGGCTTTAATGAACTTTCATTATAAACAACAAATGTGTGATATATATAATCTTAGAGATTTACAATATCATAAAATTTGACATGCATTTTTAAAATATTCCCCTAATCTTTGTATACATTTTTGTAAACTGCGATAACAACAATTATAAATGAAAAATATATAGTATGATAATATTCCATGTATTATATATTATTGACTTTTGTTTTCAAATTATTTTATTTAAATTTGTAGTAACTAACAAATCACTTTTGTTTCTTTATGTTTTATTCGAATACTCTTTATTGGAGAAAAACAATGGTAGCGTTTTGCTGCAATGAAGCTCAAGAAAACCATCCATTACAAATTACTCCTAAAAATAGAAGCTAAGAAGACCCATGATCGTTTTCTAGTTGCATGTTAGCCGTTTGGAGAGGGGATTGGTCTGCGGAACCAAAGCTAGAGCAGGTTGCTAAAGATCGGTCGGGGTGTCCATGCCAGAAAAAGGAGGCTCGGTTGCGTAAGAGTTTGCCCATATGAGAAGTAGAATACAAGTCAACAGCTTGTCGTTAGAATTATATATTTTATTTTATTTTGTTCACGTCATATTTTGCATATAATGATAAGAATCGTGACCATGAGAAGAGTGGACGCGAATGAATGAGTGACGACCAGTTAAGGACTTAATCACAATATGATGGAAAATAAGAATGTCTCAGCCGAGTCATATATTGAAGGCGACCATACGAGATTAGAAAACTAATACCTGAAGAATAAATATGGTATATGCTCTATGCGCATAGATACGTAGGACAAAGAAGGCATGAGATGTTTTTTGTGATGTCCCATGCCGCTAGACGATCTCGTGTTGGATTATGGCCAGGTCGTGAACTTGTGTTTTAGAATAGCGACTCGATGCCAGACCAAACTGTGCCCATATACTCGAGGGTTCTAAAGTCGGAAAGAATTCCAAATTATGTCGATAGATAATTAAAAATTGTCCGTTATGAGCCATCCACGATCCATAAGGGCTTATCCTATGCATCCGAGATAATTAGCAAGATGAGAGAAGTTTGAACGCTAATTAACATGCGTCTATGAACTCGCGTGAGGGAGCCTCCAACCATCTTAGACCCTAAACATTTGAACCAAGCGAGCATTAGGGAATATCAAGTATGGAGAGACCACCTAAATAAATAGACAACCTTGGTATATATATTGTTTTTGTTAAGTATGTGAAATTATCATTTAAAAATACACAATTACAAATTGTACATGCGTACAAAAGATGTTCTTAAAGCCATAAGACAAACCTTGCACAAAAAAGAAATAAAAAGACAAGGAAAGTCAAGAACTCCCACAAAGGGAAGATCTAATGATTTGGCAAGCCAAAGCATTAGAAATTAAATCGGTACTGTCGACACTAAAACTCAAAAGCAGCATGTATCGAGTAGCGATTAAAAGCTTAAACACCTTCGGGATAGATGAGACCTAGATAGAGTCGAAAGGAAATTAGAAAGGATCGTGAAACGTCCATCTTGCATATCAGAAGCTACAACCTTGGTATTTCAGACAAGAATTTGGTCATCTTCACATTGCCAATCAACATGTTGATAAACGGTTTAATTAAGTAAGTGGCGCTTTTTAAAATACACTCACAAACCATTTTACATAGACATTTTTGGATTCACTCACTTGTATTGGAGTTTTACCTTAAGAAATAAAGATATATTATTTTTCAAAATATTGGTTGCAATAATTTGTATACAAATATTTTCAATATTAGAAAATCATGTAGACGTCATAATAATTTGTTATAACTAATGAAAACAGGGTTTGAAGTTTTGTATTTGGTCTTTAGAACGATGAGACAAGTCTTATTTTGCTAGCTTATGGAAAGAAGGTTGCTGCATTCACGAGTAATTAATATAATATATTACGTATATATAATTTAATGTAAGCTAAATGAGAAAGGGCAAAGAAATTAAAAAAACAAAACAAAAAATCCTTACCAATCGAATTGTACGTAAATGGTAACTAATTACATTGGTTGAGTTTTAATAAACCATGCATATATTAAATTATAGTTAAGGAACATATATTCTCACGCAGACATGTACAGGTATATATCGTGTGAAGCTCTGTATACGTATAGAGAAATATGATGCATGCCGTAAAACTCCAAGAAGTGTATGATTTGTTTATTAGGAATGATTCAGTTTTTGATTAGATGTCATTATTTATTTAACAAAAAAAAAAAAAAAAATACAGCGAGGTGGAGAACATGCATGGAGGATCAAATTGACTGCAAATGTACGTAACTAGTTTACTTGAATCTCCATGCACAATTCCCATGCACTCAAACCCTTCTATATAAACCCCTCCAAGTTCATCATTTAGTCATCACCAAACTAACCCTACACAAGCTCATAGAAAACAAAATACAAATCTCTCAACCATGGCCATTCCAAAAGCTCACTTCTCTTTAGCCATCCTTGTCATTCTCTTTGTCGTTTCGAGTTGCCAAAATGTCTGCAATCCAGCATGCAAGGCTAAAGAACCCTTCAACTGCGACAATATTCTTACATTCAACCGAACTGGATTCCCAAAGAATTTTACTTTTGGTGCGGCTACTTCTGCATACCAGGTATATACATATATATCTTCGTCCATGATATATGGCTTTTGGCCATTGATTTCTAGCTATACCGAATCACTTTTTTACAGTTTCCAATATGATTTTATAATTTGTTCTACCAGATTGAAGGTGCTGCACATAGAGCACTTAATGGATGGGACTATTTCACTCATAGATATCCAGGTCATTAATTACCCGTATTATTAACATACACTTCGATGTATGGGAAAGTGTACAAATATTAGAAAGAACTGTCATGCTCAAATATATATTTCGGTTTGCTATCTACAGAAAAAGTTCCAGATCGTAGTTCTGGAGACCTTGCTTGTGATTCGTATGATCTTTACAAGGTGAGAGAGGCTTTCAATGAACGATGAACCATTAATTACCCATATATATATATATGATATTTGTTCCATTTTGGAAATGTAATTTAACTCTGGCACTTTCATATATAACTTGAACAGGAGGATGTCCAATTACTGAAAAAAATGAATGCTCAAGCATACCGACTCTCAATAGCATGGTCAAGGGTCTTACCAAGTAAATACAGAAGAAAACTTACTTGTCTCCTTTTTTTTTCTTCGTGACTTGATCTAATTGGCAAAAGAATTCGTAAAATTACTTTATATTCTATGACTCAAACCTTGTGATTAATTATATATACTACTTTTAGAGGGAAGACTGGTTGGAGGAGTGGACGAGAATGGGATAACATACTACAACAATCTCATTAACGAGTTAAAAGCAAATGGTAAATTCCAAATTTAGATACTTAATCATATAATTTTAATCATTTTTAATTATATTTTTGATTTAAACATTTGACTTACGCGAATACAGGCATAGAACCATATGTGACTATATTTCACTGGGATGTTCCCCAAACTCTAGAAGACGAATACGGAGGCTTCTTAAGCCCACGTATAGTGTAAGTCCATTAACTAATTTTTTTATTCTAAGCTTGTGTTTTCTTTTCCTTAATTAGGTTATATGCATCACATAAGATCTATCTATATCTAATATGTATGACACATGAACAGGGAGGACTACAAAAACTACGCGGAACTTCTATTCCAAAGATTCGGAGACAGAGTGAAATTTTGGATCACTTTAAACCAGCCTTACTCCCTCGCAAGCAAAGGTTATGGAGATGGATCGTATCCACCAGGACGGTGCACTAACTGTGAATTTGGAGGAGATTCAGGAACCGAACCTTATATAGTTGCACATCACCAACTTCTAGCTCATGCAGAAGCTGTATCTTTATACCGAAAAAGATATCAGGTTCATATACACAATCTATCATGATTTTTCCGAGATCAATTTTATTTTTATGTGGTATATTTGTAGTCTATAATCTAAAACTATTTATGCATGCAGAAATTTCAAGGTGGTAAGATAGGAACGACCCTGATCGGGAGATGGTTCACCCCGTTAAACGAAACTAGCAATCTCGACAAGGCTGCTGCAAAACGAGCATTCGATTTCTTCGTCGGGTGGTATATATATATTCTCTACTAACTGATTCTCAAATCACTTATATATACCCAAATATAGAAATTATTTTTGTTATAACACCTTTGTAACCAACATACTTGGCAATATGATGAAGGTTCTTGGATCCGTTGGTGTACGGAGACTATCCAAGGATAATGAAAGAGATTGTTGGAGATAGATTGCCTAAATTCACACCTCGAGAATCAGATTTAGTCAGAGGATCACTTGATTTTCTAGGGTTGAACTATTAGGTTACACAATATGCGACCGACGCACCTCCTTCTATTCCGACACAACCTAGTGTCTTAACCGATCCACGAGTTACTATTGGATGTATGTACAACTTTTTGTCTTATTTCTTACAAATTTTTAGATCTATTTATATTAATTTTCTAAACTCATTTTTCTCTAACTGGTTAAAGTTTACCGCAATGGAATACCTATTGGTGTTGAGGTTAGCATCGACTTTAATTTGGAATATTTTTGTTTATATATATATATATATATATATATATATATATTTTTTTTTTTTTTAAAATACTACAACATTTATTTGAGTCTCGCTCTCTCTTTTTCCGTCTACAGGCACCCAGCTTCGTGTACTATCCTCCAGGGTTCCGCCAGATTCTAAATCACATCAAAAACAACTACAAGAACCCACTTACCTACATCACCCAAAACGGTATCTACACATTATACCAATATACATATGTTTAACCAATAACAACCGTTTTACGTGTGTTTGATCATAAAATCTTGTGTTAAATTTTCAGGAGTTGCTGATCTTGATTTGGGAAACTTAACGCTGGCAAATGCTCTTGCCGATAATGGACGAATTCAAAATCATTGCAGCCATCTTTCGTGTCTCAAATGCGCCATCGAGTGAGTTATAATAATTCGTACTTTATTTCATACACTTCTTTTGAGAATTATAAATGTTAATACGTCAACATGATTTTAAATATAATATAGGGATGGATGCAAGGTAGGAGGATATTTTGCCTGGTCATTGATGGACAATTACGAATTCGGAAATGGTTACACTCTCCGGTTTGGTATGAATTGGGTCAATTTCACTAATCCTGCTGATCGAAGAGAAAAGAAATCTGGCAAATGGTTCTCTAAATTCATCGCAAAATAATTAAGGGGAAGCGATATATATAAATCAATCCCATGTATCCAACCTTGAATCTAATAACGATTGTACTATATATATGTATTGTTTATTTTTATTTTTTAAATAATCAAAGTTTATGTGCTGTGTATGTGTTGTTAATACTGTTGTAATAATCGGACCTTAATTCTCGGTCTATTCATACTTCACTTGAAAAATTATTACATGTAGCTTGTATTGTTCTTGTTTTATACTCTTGCCAATCATATATAACTTCTCAAAAATTTATGACGTGCTTTAATTTGATATGGTTACCACGTTTGTATAACATAAGAGCCAAAGAAAGGAAGTAATGCCTAATTCCAGAGCAAAAGTCAGAAAGACTCTGTTTCTTCGAGCAGCAAATGATCGTATGTAGTTAAGAAAATTGCGAGAGCATATACTAAAAAAAATATAAGTTTTTTTTGTTTATTTAAAAAACAAAACAAAAACCTATATATCACTTTTGATGGATGTGCCTAACTCCATGGGCTTAATCATTTCAAAACTAACAATTTTGGTACATTAATGTTTTGTATCTCTATTGGCTTTAATGAACT
Source organism: Eutrema japonicum (assembly GCA_030161315.1). NCBI lineage: Eukaryota > Viridiplantae > Streptophyta > Magnoliopsida > Brassicales > Brassicaceae > Eutrema > Eutrema japonicum. The sequence continues at coordinate 45,609,178 of BSQW01000001.1, forward strand.
TTCATTATAAACAACAAATGTGTGATATATATAATCTTAGAGATTTACAATATCATAAAATTTGACATGCATTTTTAAAATATTCCCCTAATCTTTGTATACATTTTTGTAAACTGCGATAACAACAATTAGAAATGAAAAATATATAGTATGATAATATTCCATGTATTATATATTATTGACTTTTGTTTTCAAATTATTTTATTTAAATTTGTAGTAACTAACAAATCACTTTTGTTTCTTTATGTTTTATTCGAATACTCTTTATTGGAGAAAAACAATGGTAGCGTTTTGCTGCAATGAAGCTCAAGAAAACCATTCATTACAAATTACTCCTAAAAATAGAAGCTAAGAAGACCCATGATCGTTTTCTAGTTGCCTGTTAGCCGTTTGGAGAGGGGATTGGTCTGCGGAACCAAAGCTAGAGCAAGTTGCTAAAGATCGGTCGGGGTGTCCATGCCAGAAAAAGGAGGCTCGGTTGCGTAAGAGTTTGCCCATATGAGAAGTAGAATACAAGTCAACAGCTTGTCGTTAGAATTATATATTTTATTTTATTTTGTTCACGTCATATTTTGCATATAATAATAAGAATCGTGACCATGAGAAGAGTGGACGCGAATGAATGAGTGACGACCAGTTAAGGACTTAATCACAATCTGATGGAAAATAAGAATGTCTCAGCCGAGTCATATATTGAAAGCGACCATACGAGATTAGAAAACTAATACATGAAGAATAAATATGGTATATGCTCTATGCGCATAGATACGTAGGACAAAGAAGGCATGAGATGTTTTTTGTGATGTCCCATGCCGCTAGACGATCTCGTGTTGGATTATGGCCAGGTCGTGAACTTGTGTTTTAGAATAGCGACTCGATGCCAGACCAAACTGTGCCCATATACTCGAGGGTTCTAAAGTCGGAAAGAATTCCAAATTATGTCGATAGATAATTAAAAATTGTCCGTTATGAGCCATCCACGATCCATAGGGGCTTATCCTATGCATCCGAGATAATTAGCAAGATGAGAGAAGTTTGAACGCTAATTAACATGCGTCTCTGAACTCGCGTGAGGGAGCCTCCAACCATCTTAGACCCTAAACATTTGAACCAAGCGAGCATTAGGGAATATCAAGTATGGAGAGACCACCTAAATAAATAGACAACCTTGGTATATATATTGTTTTTGTTAAGTATGTGAAATTATCAATGAAAAATACACGATTACAAATTTTACATGCGTACAAAAGATTCTCTTAAAGCCATAAGACAAACCTTGCACAAAAAAGAAATAAAAAGATAAAGGAAAGTCAAGAACTCCCACAAAGGGAAGATCTAATGATTTGGCAAGCCAAAGCATTAGAAATTAAATCGGTACTGTCGACACTAAAACTCAAAAGCAGCATGTATCGAGTATCGATTAAAAGCTTAAACACCCTCGGGATAGATGAGACCTAGATAGAGTCGAAAGGAAATTAGAAAGGATCGTGAAACGGCCATCTTGCATATCAGAAGCTACAACCTTGGTATTTCAGACCAGAATTTGGTTATCTTCACATTGCCAATCAACATGTTGATAAACGGTTTAATTAAGTAAGTGGCGCTTTTTAAAATACACTCACAAACCATTTTACATAGACATTTTTGGATTCACTCACTTGTATTGGAGTTTTACCTTAAGAAATAAAGATATATTATTTTTCAAAATATTGGTTGCAATAATTTGTATACAAATATTTTCAATATTAGAAAATCATGTAGACGTCATAATAATTTGTTATAACTAATGAAAACAGGGTTTGAAGTTTTGTATTTGGTCTTTAGAACGATGAGACAAGTCTTATTTTGCTAGCTTATGGAAAGAAGGTTGCTGCATTCACGAGTAATTAATATAATATATTACGTATATATAATTTAATGTAAGCTAAATGAGAAAGGGCAAAGAAATTAAAAAAACAAAACAAAAAATCCTTACCAATCGAATTGTACGTAAATGGTAACTAATTACATTGGTTGAGTTTTAATAAACCATGCATATATTAAATTATAGTTAAGGAACATATATTCTCACGCAGACATGTACAGGTATATATCGTGTGAAGCTCTGTATACGTATAGAGAAATATGATGCATGCCGTAAAACTCCAAGAAGTGTATGATTTGTTTATTAGGAATGATTCAGTTTTTGATTAGATGTCATTATTTATTTAACAAAAAAAAAAAAAAAATACAGCGAGGTGGAGAACATGCATGGAGGATCAAATTGACTGCAAATGTACGTAACTAGTTTACTTGAATCTCCATGCACAATTCCCATGCACTCAAACCCTTCTATATAAACCCCTCCAAGTTCATCATTTAGTCATCACCAAACTAACCCTACACAAGCTCATAGAAAACAAAATACAAATCTCTCAACCATGGCCATTCCAAAAGCTCACTTCTCTTTAGCCATCCTTGTCATTCTCTTTGTCGTTTCGAGTTGCCAAAATGTCTGCAATCCAGCATGCAAGGCTAAAGAACCCTTCAACTGCGACAATATTCTTACATTCAACCGAACTGGATTCCCAAAGAATTTTACTTTTGGTGCGGCTACTTCTGCATACCAGGTATATACATATATATCTTCGTCCATGATATATGGCTTTTGGCCATTGATTTCTAGCTATACCGAATCACTTTTTTACAGTTTCCAATATGATTTTATAATTTGTTCTACCAGATTGAAGGTGCTGCACATAGAGCACTTAATGGATGGGACTATTTCACTCATAGATATCCAGGTCATTAATTACCCGTATTATTAACATACACTTCGATGTATGGGAAAGTGTACAAATATTAGAAAGAACTGTCATGCTCATATATATATTTCGGTTTGCTATCTACAGAAAAAGTTCCAGATCGTAGTTCTGGAGACCTTGCTTGTGATTCGTATGATCTTTACAAGGTGAGAGAGGCTTTCAATGAACGATGAACCATTAATTACCCATATATATATATATATATATGATATTTGTTATATTTTGGAAATGTAATTTAACTCTGGCACTTTCATATATAACTTGAACAGGAAGATGTCCAATTACTGAAAAAATGAATGCTCAAGCATACCGACTCTCAATAGCATGGTCAAGGGTCTTACCAAGTAAATACAGAAGAAAACTTACTTGTCTCCTTTTTTTTTCTTCATGACTTGATCTAATTGGCAAAAGAATTCGTAAAATTACTTTATATTCTATGACTCAAACCTTGTGATTAATTATATATACTACTTTTAGAGGGAAGACTGGTTGGAGGAGTGGACGAGAATGGGATAACATACTACAACAATCTCATTAACGAGTTAAAAGCAAATGGTAAATTCCAAATTTAAATACTTAATCATATAATTTTAATCATTTTTAATTATATTTTTGATTTAAACATTTGACTTACGCGAATACAGGCATAGAACCATATGTGACTATATTTCACTGGGATGTTCCCCAAACTCTAGAAGACGAATACGGAGGCTTCTTAAGCCCACGTATAGTGTAAGTCCATTAACTAATTTTTTTATTCTAAGCTTGTGTTTTCTTTTCCTTAATTAGGTTATATGCATCACATAAGATCTATCTATATCTAATATGTATGACACATGAACAGGGAGGACTACAAAAACTACGCGGAACTTCTATTCCAAAGATTCGGAGACAGAGTGAAATTTTGGATCACTTTAAACCAGCCTTACTCCTTCGCAAGCAAAGGTTATGGAGATGGATCGTATCCACCAGGACGGTGCACTAACTGTGAATTTGGAGGAGATTCAGGAACCGAACCTTATATAGTTGCACATCACCAACTTCTAGCTCATGCAGAAGCTGTATCTTTATACCGAAAAAGATATCAGGTTCATATACACAATCTATCATGATTTTTCCTAGATCAATTTTATTTTTATGTGGTATATTTGTAGTCTATAATCTAAAACTATTTATGCATGCAGAAATTTCAAGGTGGTAAGATAGGAACGACCCTGATCGGGAGATGGTTCACCCCGTTAAACGAAACTAGCAATCTCGACAAGGCTGCTGCAAAACGAGCATTCGATTTCTTCGTCGGGTGGTATATATATATTCTCTACTAACTGATTCTCAAATCACTTATATATACCCAAATATAGAAATTATTTTTGTTATAACACCTTTGTAACCAACATACTTGGCAATATGATGAAGGTTCTTGGATCCGTTGGTGTACGGAGACTATCCAAGGATAATGAAAGAGATTGTTGGAGATAGATTGCCTAAATTCACACCTCGAGAATCAGATTTAGTCAGAGGATCACTTGATTTTCTAGGGTTGAACTATTACGTTACACAATATGCGACCGACGCACCTCCTTCTATTCCGACACAACCTAGTGTCTTAACCGATCCACGAGTTACTATTGGATGTATGTACAACTTTTTGTCTTATTTCTTACAAATTTTTAGATCTATTTATATTAATTTTCTAAACTCATTTTTCTCTAACTGGTTAAAGTTTACCGCAATGGAATACCTATTGGTGTTGAGGTTAGCATCGACTTTAATTTGGAATATTTTTGTTTATATATATATATATATATATATATATATATATATATATATATATATATATATATATATATATATATATATATTTAAAATACTACAACATTTATTTGAGTCTCGCTCTCTCTTTTTCCGTCTACACGCACCCAGCTTCGTGTACTATCCTCCAGGGTTCCGCCAGATTCTAAATCACATCAAAAACAACTACAAAAACCCACTTACCTACATCACCGAAAACGGTATCTACACATTATACCAATATACATATGTTTAACCAATAACAACCGTTTTACGTGTGTTTGATCATAAAATCTTGTGTTAAATTTTCAGGAGTTGCTGATCTTGATTTGGGAAACTTAACGCTGGCAAATGCTCTTGCCGATAATGGACGAATTCAAAATCATTGCAGCCATCTTTCGTGTCTCAAATGCGCCATCGAGTGAGTTATAATAATTCGTACTTTATTTCATACACTTCTTTTGAGAATTATAAATGTTAATACGTCAACATGATTTTAAATATAATATAGGGATGGATGCAAGGTAGGAGGATATTTTGCCTGGTCATTGATGGACAATTACGAATTCGGAAATGGTTACACTCTCCGGTTTGGTATGAATTGGGTCAATTTCACTAATCCTGCTGATCGAAGAGAAAAGAAATCTGGCAAATGGTTCTCTAAATTCATCGCAAAATAATTAAGGGGAAGCGATATATATAAATCAATCCCATGTATCCAACCTTGAATCTAATAACGATTGTACTATATATATATGTATTGTTTATTTTTATTTTTTAAATAATCAAAGTTTATGTGCTGTGTATGTGTTGTTAATACTGTTGTAATAATCGGACCTTAATTCTCGGTCTATTCATACTTCACTTGAAAAATTATTACATGTAGCTTGTATTAATTGTTCTTGTTTTATACTCTTGCCAATCATATATAACTTCTCAAAAATTTATGACGTGCTTTAATTTGATATGGTTACCACGTTTGTATAACATAAGAGCCAAAGAAAGGAAGTAATGCCTAATTCCAGAGCAAAAGTCAGAAAGACTCTGTTTCTTCGAGCAGCATATTGTAACATCCCGATTTCTTGTATATGCGGAGAGGCTTATAAGAATTGATTTGGCTACCTATGTCACCAAAAGTGCACTTATCTTTCCGATCACTTGCCCGAAAGAACTCCAGAGTTAAGGGTGCTTGAGCTGGAGTAGTCTAAGGATGGGTGACCTTCCGGGAAGTGATTCGCGGTAGCGTGTGAGTGAGGACAAAACACGGGGAAAGGTCACGTGGTGATTGCAGGGTCAGTAAACAAGTATTACAAGCCTCCCGGACTAACGCACCGGCCGTCGGACCAGGGTGGGGCCCACGGGCCGGGAGATGTCGTTGGGGCCCACAGGTAGGGGCGGTCGGGGCGTTATAAGTGGTATCAGAGCCGAACCCAAACACGTGTGTGGAGTCAGGTGGGCCCACACCGTCTAGGGTGACGATCCTGGTGCGCAACGAGGACGTTGCGCTCTATGAGTGGGGGTGATTGTAACATCCCGATTTCTTGTATATGCGGAGAGGCTTATAAGAATTGATTTGGCTACCTATGTCACCAAAGTGCACTTATCTTTTCGGGAACTTGTCCAGAGAGAACTCCAGAGTTAAGGGTGCTTGAGCTGGAGCAATTTAAGGATGGGTGACCTACCGGGAAGTGATTCGCGGTATCGTGTGAGTGAGGACAAAACACGGGGAAAGATCACGTGGTGATTGCAGGGTCAGTAAACAAGTATTACAAGCCTCCCGGACTAACGCACCGGCCGTCGGACAAGGGTGGGGCCCACGGGCCGGGAGATGTCGTTGGGGCCCACAGGTAGGGGCGGTCGGGGCGTTATACATATGATCGTATGTAGTTAAGAAAATTGCGAGAGCATATACTAAAAAAAATATAAGTTTTTTTTGTTTATTTAAAAAACAAAACAAAAACCTATATATCACTATTGATGGATGTGCCTAACTCCATGGGCTTAATCATTTCAAAACTAACAATTTTGGTACATTAATGTTTTGTATCTCTATTGGCTTTAATGAACTTTCATTATAAACAACAAATGTGTGATATATATAATCTTAGAGATTTACAATATCATAAAATTTGACATGCATTTTTAAAATATTCCCCTAATCTTTGTATACATTTTTGTAAACTGCGATAACAACAATTAGAAATGAAAAATATATAGTATGATAATATTCCATGTATTATATATTATTGACTTTTGTTTTCAAATTATTTTATTTAAATTTGTAGTAACTAACAAATCACTTTTGTTTCTTTATGTTTTATTCGAATACTCTTTATTGGAGAAAAACAATGGTAGCGTTTTGCTGCAATGAAGCTCAAGAAAACCATTCATTACAAATTACTCCTAAAAATAGAAGCTAAGAAGACCCATGATCGTTTTCTAGTTGCCTGTTAGCCGTTTGGAGAGGGGATTGGTCTGCGGAACCAAAGCTAGAGCAAGTTGCTAAAGATCGGTCGGGGTGTCCATGCCAGAAAAAGGAGGCTCGGTTGCGTAAGAGTTTGCCCATATGAGAAGTAGAATACAAGTCAACAGCTTGTCGTTAGAATTATATATTTTATTTTATTTTGTTCACGTCATATTTTGCATATAATAATAAGAATCGTGACCATGAGAAGAGTGGACGCGAATGAATGAGTGACGACCAGTTAAGGACTTAATCACAATCTGATGGAAAATAAGAATGTCTCAGCCGAGTCATATATTGAAAGCGACCATACGAGATTAGAAAACTAATACATGAAGAATAAATATGGTATATGCTCTATGCGCATAGATACGTAGGACAAAGAAGGCATGAGATGTTTTTTGTGATGTCCCATGCCGCTAGACGATCTCGTGTTGGATTATGGCCAGGTCGTGAACTTGTGTTTTAGAATAGCGACTCGATGCCAGACCAAACTGTGCCCATATACTCGAGGGTTCTAAAGTCGGAAAGAATTCCAAATTATGTCGATAGATAATTAAAAATTGTCCGTTATGAGCCATCCACGATCCATAGGGGCTTATCCTATGCATCCGAGATAATTAGCAAGATGAGAGAAGTTTGAACGCTAATTAACATGCGTCTCTGAACTCGCGTGAGGGAGCCTCCAACCATCTTAGACCCTAAACATTTGAACCAAGCGAGCATTAGGGAATATCAAGTATGGAGAGACCACCTAAATAAATAGACAACCTTGGTATATATATTGTTTTTGTTAAGTATGTGAAATTATCATTTAAAAATACACGATTACAAATTGTACATGCGTACAAAAGATGTTCTTAAAGCCATAAGACAAACCTTGCACAAAAAAGAAATAAAAAGACAAGGAAAGTCAAGAACTCCCACGAAGGGAAGATCTAATGATTTGGCAAGCCAAAGCATTAGAAATTAAATCGGTACTGTCGACACTAAAACTCAAAAGCAGCATGTATCGAGTAGCGATTAAAAGCTTAAACACCCTCGGGATAGATGAGACCTAGATAGAGTCGAAAGGAAATTAGAAAGAATCGTGAAACGTCCATCTTGCATATCAGAAGCTACAACCTTGGTATTTCAGACCAGAATTTGGTCATCTTCACATTGCCAATCAACATGTTGATAAACGGTTTAATTAAGTAAGTGGCGCTTTTTAAAATACACTCACAAACCATTTTACATAGACATTTTTGGATTCACTCCCTTGTATTGGAGTTTTACCTTAAGATATAAAGATATATTATTTTTCAAAATATTGGTTGCAATAATTTGTATACAAATATTTTCAATACACTACAAGAAAACAGGTGGAAATCCGACGGCAATAATTCCGTCGTAAATTTCCGACGACTTTCCGACGGATTTCCGACTAACTTCTCATCCGTCGGAAATCCGTCGGAATTCCGTCGGACACTTTTCGACAGATTTCCGACGACTTTTTGACGCATTCTGATGTTGCCGACATACTGCCGACGGATTTCCGACGACGTTCATCCGTCGGAAATTTCCGACGGATTTCCGACGGATTGCCGACGAGTTTCCGACGGATTTCCGACGGATATCCGACAGATGCCGACAGATGCCGACATGGTTGCCGACATGGTTGCCGACATCGATAATATCTACTTTATATCCGTCGGAAATCCGTCGGAAAATGGACAAAATTTTCCTTATAAAAACGTTTCCACCCTTCATTTATAATCACAACAAAAAAAAATCTCTGTTATCTAATTCCTTACGAAAATGTCTTCTTCAAATCCTTATAATTATTTTCGATCATGGATGGACAAGCCTCATCAAATTCCGGACACGGGCCTAGTTACGGAGGAATTCAAAAAAGGTCTACAGGAATTCATGGCATTTGCGGGTATGCAGAAGAAAGCAAAAAAAACCGGTAAAATCTATTGCCCTTGTACCAATTGTGGGAATCGTAGATTTATCGTGATAGATGAAGTATGGTCACATTTGTATTGTCATGGGTTTATGTCGGGTTACAAGATTTGGTATTATCATGGAGAAAATGATACAATGGTGGATAATTATGCTAGTACTAGTGAACATTATATTGGGGATAACACTAGCTTAGAAGAACCCGCAATGGAAGAACAAAGTACTGTAGGTCATGTTCAGATGGTGAACGATGCATTTCGTGAAAATATACCATCGGTTGCTGAGTATGGAGATAGGGGAGAAGAACCTAATTTAGAAGCTCGGAGATTCTTTGATATGTTAGACGCTGCTAAACATCCGTTATATGATGGGTGTAGAGGTGAACATTCCCCTTTATCAACTGCAACAAGGATGATGGGTATAAAGACGGATTTCAATTTGAGTGAGGAGTGCGTGGATGCAATCGCTGATTTTGTGAAAGAAATTTTTCCAGAAGATAATCTTGCACCGGCATCATACTATGAGATACAGAAACTTGTTCAAGGTCTAGGACTGTCGTATCAGATGATAGATGTATGCATAGACAACTGTATGCTCTACTGGAGAGAGGACGCAGATCGTACGACATGTCGTTTTTGTTGCAAACCTCGGTATAAGGAAACAGGTGGAAGAGTGCCAGTGCCATATAAACGGATGTGGTATTTACCGTTAATTGAGAGATTGAAGAGGTTATATAGTCAGAGCGCACAGCAGGAGCAATGAGATGGCATGCAGAGCATACAACAGATGGACAAATCGCCCATCCGTCAGATGCAGGAGCATGGAAACATTTTCAATCCATTTATCCCAGCTTTGCGTTTGAGGCAAGGAACGTATACCTTGGATTATGTACCGATGGTTTGAGCCCTTTTGGGAAGCACGGCAGAAAATATTCTTTGTGGCCAGTAATTGTAACACCTTACAATTTGCCGCCATCTTTGTGCATGCGAAGGGAGTTCTTGTTCCTTAGCATTCTCGTTCCTGGACCAGAGCATCCGAAGAGATCACTTGATGTGTTTTTGCAACCATTGATTTATGAGCTGCGAATGTTATGGGACCAAGGTATTGAAGCGTTTGATGTTTCTTGTCACCAAAATTTCATCATGCGGTCGGTACTTTTGTGGACTATTAGCGATTTTCCAGCATATGACATGTTATCAGGATGGACAACGCACGGAAGGTTATCGTGCCCGTACTGTCAAGATAACACTGATGCGTTCCAATTGAAGCACGGACGGAAAACGTCTTGGTTTGATTGTCATAGGCGATACCTACCTAGCGATCATCCTTATCGTCGGAGCACCACATTGTTTAGGAAGAACCGGAAAGTATTTGACGGTCCTCCTCCTGAGTTAGATGGTGAGTATTTGTTGACTCAGTTTAGAGATTTTGGTGCAGAGAGGACCGTTGATTGTGGTGGTAACGGACATCATCCTGTTGATGGTTGTGGCAACGTTCATAATTGGCACAAGAGGAGCATTTTCTGGGATTTGCCTTATTGGAAGAACCATCTTTTGAGGCATAATCTGGATGTCATGCACATTGAGAAGAATTTTTTCGACAACATTATGAACACCGTTCTCAATGTCAAAGGGAAGACGAAGGACAATCTGAAGTCTAGATTGGACTTGCCAGACATTTGTTCTCGTAGAGCACTACATGTGACAGAGAACGGGAAGCCTCCGGTCCCGGCTTTTCGTTTCGATGAACCTTCAAAGGCCGAGTTTTTTGACTGGATTACCGAAAGTGTTAGATTCCCGGACGGATACGCATCTAACCTTCGGAACTGCGTTGATCATGGAGAAGGGAAGTTTACTGGGATGAAGAGTCATGATTGTCATGTGGTGATGCAGCGCCTCCTTCCATTTGCCTTTGCATGTCTTCTACCACGTAATGTCCACGAAGCAATTGCAGGTACAATCATGAAATTATTTATTTACTACTTTATACAATATATACTTCATTATTTAATTATTCATTTGTTATCCATATATTGCAGGGATTGGTGCCTTTTTCCGAGATATATGTTCTCGCTCTCTTACATCAGACGGTATCCGCAATCTTGGGGCTAATATACCTGTAATCCTTTGCAATTTGGAGAAGATATTTCCTCCTTCATTCTTTGATGTTATGGAACATTTAACAATTCATCTCCCTCGAGAAGCAGAGCTTGGGGGCCCGGTTCAGTACCGTTGGATGTATCCTTTCGAACGGTATATGTTACATCTAAAGAAGAAGGTAAAAAATTTGAGTAGAGTGGAGGGTTCTATCGTCGCACAGACCATCAATGAAGAAACCTCACATTTTGCCGAGTCCTACTTTCCATCACAAGTCAAAACAAAGAGTCGTAGAGCAGCTCGACATGATGACGGAGGCGTCCTACCTTTCTATCCGGTCGATGTACCTCATATATTTTTACAGATTGGACGACTTAGTGGAAAAGGCAAGAAGAGGAGACTTTCACCACAAGAGCGAGAGCATTTGCATATGTATATTCTCACAAACTGCGACGGAGTTGATGAATATGAGAGGTATTATATATTGAACATAATTTTTAATTACGTATTGGGTTTTTGATTATATATATGTACTAACGTGTTATTGTTTCAATATCACAGGATGTATATGGCTTATCAACGTTTTGCATTTCCTGACAAAACAGAGGACGAGCTAATCGAGCTCAAACAGGAAGAGTTCGGACGTTGGTTAAGAGATTATGTAAGTCTTTTAATTGCCTTGTTTTTAGCAATCATCATATGTAATGAAAGATTTAATTATTTGAAGTATTTTTATTTTAATTGTGCAGGTGACGACAGAGAAGGCTAACGGACAAACATTTCCCACGTGGTTAGAAGAAATTGTGAGATTTCCACTAGCAACCGTGCAGTCACATGTGATGTATAGCACACGGGGGTACGCTTTTAAGATTCTTCGGGATGATAGGAGTGCGACAACTTCAGATTACGGTGTATCAACTCAGTCAGGTGATCTTGTATACTATGGTGTCGTACGTGAGATTTTCGATGTTCAGTACCCAGGAATGCTCGGTCTAAGATGTGTTGCATTTTTATGCGACTGGAACGACCCATTAGTAGGAAGCGGTGTGCGACACGACCAATTTGGTGTTACATCATTACATAGCAGAAGAAAACTCCAGAGATACGAGCCATTTGTACTTGCATCACAAGCAGACCAGGTTTGTATTTCTTTTACGTTAATTTTTAATTAAGTTTTGTTACATTTCCGTGGTTAAATTTGTACATGGTGTAGGTATGCTACATTCCCTATCCGCGGGTGACAAACAAGCAAGACCCGTGGGTTACAGTCACATCGATAAACCCGAGAGGTAGAGTTCATGGGATGTCTAATCATGAACCCCTCCAACAAAGCTCCGTAGGTTTGGGTTCAATCGAGCATTCCCTTGAGGTCGACCTTGTCGTTGATTTCACCATACAGTCAGACGATCGAGTATTTGAGGATTCAGAAGAAGAATATGACGAATTTGGGGAACCTTCCGATTCAGGAGAATCAGATTACTCATCATCGGATTGACAGTAGTTTTAATTATAAAATTTGCACCGTAAAATATGTACATATATTTGAACTAGAATTGTAATGTGTAATATATCAGTTATGTCGAAGTTTTATAAAGTTAGACATTTGATTAAGTGTAACAAAATCGGAATTTTGCAACAAAAAAAATATTATAACTTCTATATAAATTCTATATAACCTATTTTATATACATCATACAAGTGTTTGTAAACTTTTGCCACAAAAAAAAACCTATACCCTATACCCTAAACAAGATTTTTAAATATCCGTCGGAAAGCCGTCGGAACTTTCCGACGGATTTCCGACGGATTTCCGACGGATTAAGCTGCCTCGGATAAAACCTGGGTTATATCCGAGGGATTGATTTTTCAGCCGATGCAACTGAATCCGTCGGAAATCCGTCGGAAATTTCCGACTGTTTTCCGACGGATTGAGTTGAATCCGTCGGAAATCCGTCGGAAATTTCCGACGGATTTCCGACGGATTCAGTTGCATCGGCTGAAAAATCAATCCCTCGGATATAACCCAGATTCAACTCAATCCGTCGGAAATCCGTCGGAAATTTCCGACGGATTTCCGACGGATATTTAAAAATCTTGTTTAGGGTATAGGGTATAGGTTTTTTTGTGGCAAAAGTTTACAAACACTTGTATGATGTATATAAAATAGGTTAACCTTGTATATACATCAAGAAAATGTGTTATATAGATTTTAAAAATTTTGATGGAAGTGTTTGTATAAGTTATAGTATAAGATATTGTTGATTTATGTGAAACGATATGTTTTGATGTTGTATAATTTTTAAACTAATGCAAACTCTTTAATATTGATGAACTTAATATATTTATTGAATGAAACATGTAAATAACATGTCCCTAAATCATATAAAGAAACCCTAAACCCTAAACCCCAAATATACCCTAAATCCGTCGGAAATCCGTCGGAAATTTCCGACAGATTTCCGACGGATATGAAAAAATAGAAACGTGCTTGTTAACTGACCAATCGACAAACATGCAAGGAATATACCTTATCCGTCGGAAATCCGTCGGAAATTTCCGACGGATTTCCGACGGATATGAAAAATTAGACACGTGCTTGTTGACTGACTAATCGAGAATCCTTATCTTCTCCAATCCGTCGGAAATTTCCGACGGATTTCCGACGGACATTGATATTTTCGAGGAGACCGCGGGAATATCAACCGCGTAAATGAAATTATTTTTCAAAATCCGACGGATTTCCGACGGCCATCGAATTATATCGACGAAACGTAAGTTTTTTTCCTTATTTCTCTCATCTTCCTCTCTCTCTTCCGTCGCTTCTTCTTCCTCTTCTCCCAAAATTTCCCTAAACGAAAATCTCTTCTTCTCCCTCTTATCTTCTTCTTCTTCACAATTTCAGTTTTTATCTTCAATTCCTCAATTTTTCTCCAACAAAACCATGTAAGTTTAATTAATTCCTTTAATTTTGTTTTATATCATTTTAGTTTTAGGGAATATATTAGTTAGGTTGTTAGAATTTTATTTATGTGAATTGTTAAGTGGTTATAATAGAATTTGTTATTTAGAATAATATTAGTGTTATGGTTTATGTGTTTAGATTGTTGATTTAGAATTGTTAGATCTAGATATTGTTTGAATTTTTAAAAATATTTGTATATATTAAAATCGTTTTTAAAATATTGTTTAAGTAATAAAAACGTTTAGAATATTGTTTAAGTAACAAAAATCGTTTTTAAAATATTTTATATATTAAAAACGTTTTTAATATATTTGTTAAGTAATAAAAACGTTTTCATAATATTTGTATATATTAAAATTGTTTATAAAATTGTTTTTAGTAATAAAAACGTTTTTATAATATGTGTATATATTAAAATCATTTATAATATTTAAGTTGATGTTAAAATATTTTTTTTAATTTGAAAAACGTTTTTATAATATGTGTATATATTAAAATCTTTTATAATATTTTATAACTAATAAAAACGTTTTTAAAATATTTCTATATATTTAAGTTGATGTTAAAATATTTTTTTAATAATAAAAACCTTTTTCAAATATTATTTTAGAAATAAAATTGTTTTAAATATTTTTTATAGTAATAAAACGTTTTCTAAATATTTTTATATATTAAAACTGATTTTAAAATATTTTAGCAAATTTTGAAAATTTTTGAAATATTTGAATTTTTAGTAAACTTTGAATTTTTCGGAAAATTTGAATTTCCAGAAAATTTGAATTTTTCCTAAATTTTTTTCCGGAAATTTCAAAAAATTTTGTAACTTTTGAATTTATTGTTAATTTACTAACAATTTTACCGTTTTCCGCAGGGATCACGACGAAGTTCTTCAGTTTGGAGGCGGCAACCAAGGACGCCGTTCTCGGGGTTCTCAGTGTACGCCTCCTCCGGGACCAACGAGCTCGGGAACTCACATCCCTGATTCCCAGCAATCCGCTGCTCGGAGCCACCTTGAGATCGAGGAGCTAGTCCGGCAGCCTAACCGGGGCCATTGCATTCGACTCGACCCGAAGTTTGAGGACGGCACTTGGTAAGAAAATTTGTGTACATTATTTCAATTTATTTAGATTTTTAAACTTAACATATTTATATATTTTCATAATGTTTTCAGGTTTAAGCTGTCGACTCAGATCACCAAGTCGATATTACGGATGCTCCACAACATGTTGGACAAACCGTACGAGAAGTATTCGGACATGCCTGCCGAGGAGAAAGACGTGTGGCACCGGACTTTCGCGGTACGTTCTTTATTGATATATTATTTATTTTGAATTTCATTTTGTCAATTTTTCTTTTTGATATGTAACAAATTTTTTTTTAAAATTGTAGCAAGAGTTCACGTGGGACTCTCATCATACGCGCAAAGTCATTGACACATTCGACAAGTATGCCGCAAACTCGTACTCGAAGCACATGTACGAATGGAAACAGAAGTGGAAGCAGAACAAAGACAAGCCGAAGGACCTTGACGACGACGTCTGGAAAGGCTTCTGTGAGTACTGGAGTAGGCCTGCGACAAAAAAGACCTCCGAGCAACAGTCGAAGAACCGAAATAGCCAACGAGGCGGGAAAGGGGTCTACATCCACAACGCGGGCGCAAAGACCATCGAACGGGAAGCGATGGAAATGGTAAGTTTAATTTTAATTTTTTATTGTTAATTCTGTTTTTTATATTTATTTAACTTAACAAATTTTCGCAGGCGAGAGCATCTGGTTCCGAACCCGATTATCTTCAACTCATCGAGAATAGACACACCAACAAGAAAACCGGTCAGATACAGGACTTGGGGATGCGGGATGTTGTCGAGAAGAGCAAGAAGACGAAGCTGGACCGTGAACTATCATCGCAGCTCACTATCGAAGGATCGTCGTCCTCGAACTCTTTGTCCCGGGAAGAGATAAACTAGATTGTACTTGAGGTAAGTTTTAATTTCATTTCGTTTTTTTTTTTTCGTTATTTATTTATTATCGGTTTTAATTATTCGCAGCAAACCCGGCAAGTGAAAGGTCGATTCGCTGGGTTAGGCACCCTTCCGACCCAGGAATCATGTAGACGTCATAATAATTTGTTATAACTAATGAAAACAGGGTTTAAAGTTTTGTATTTGGTCTTTAGAACGATGAGACAAGTCTTATTTTGCTAGCTTATGGAAAGAAGGTTGCTGCATTCACGAGTAATTAATATAATATATTACGTATATATAATTTAATGTAAGCTAAATGAGAAAGGGCAAAGAAATTAAAAAAACAAAACAAAAAATCCTTACCAATCGAATTGTACGTAAATGGTAACTAATTACATTGGTTGAGTTTTAATAAACCATGCATATATTAAATTATAGTTAAGGAACATATATTCTCACGCAGACATGTACAGGTATATATCGTGTGAAGCTCTGTATACGTATAGAGAAATATGATGCATGCCGTAAAACTCCAAGAAGTGTATGATTTGTTTATTAGGAATGATTCAGTTTTTGATTAGATGTCATTATTTATTTAACAAAAAAAAAAAAAAAATACAGCGAGGTGGAGAACATGCATGGAGGATCAAATTGACTGCAAATGTACGTAACTAGTTTACTTGAATCTCCATGCACAATTCCCATGCACTCAAACCCTTCTATATAAACCCCTCCAAGTTCATCATTTAGTCATCACCAAACTAACCCTACACAAGCTCATAGAAAACAAAATACAAATCTCTCAACCATGGCCATTCCAAAAGCTCACTTCTCTTTAGCCATCCTTGTCATTCTCTTTGTCGTTTCGAGTTGCCAAAATGTCTGCAATCCAGCATGCAAGGCTAAAGAACCCTTCAACTGCGACAATATTCTTACATTCAACCGAACTGGATTCCCAAAGAATTTTACTTTTGGTGCGGCTACTTCTGCATACCAGGTATATACATATATATCTTCGTCCATGATATATGGCTTTTGGCCATTGATTTCTAGCTATACCGAATCACTTTTTTACAGTTTCCAATATGATTTTATAATTTGTTCTACCAGATTGAAGGTGCTGCACATAGAGCACTTAATGGATGGGACTATTTCACTCATAGATATCCAGGTCATTAATTACCCGTATTATTAACATACACTTCGATGTATGGGAAAGTGTACAAATATTAGAAAGAACTGTCATGCTCATATATATATTTCGGTTTGCTATCTACAGAAAAAGTTCCAGATCGTAGTTCTGGAGACCTTGCTTGTGATTCGTATGATCTTTACAAGGTGAGAGAGGCTTTCAAAGAACGATGAACCATTAATTACCCATATATATATGATATTTGTTCCATTTTGGAAATGTAATTTAACTCTGGCACTTTCATATATAACTTGAACAGGAGGATGTCCAATTACTGAAAAAATGAATGCTCAAGCATACCGACTCTCAATAGCATGGTCAAGGGTCTTACCAAGTAAATACAGAAGAAAACTTACTTGTCTCCTTTTTTTTTCTTCATGACTTGATCTAATTGGCAAAAGAATTCGTAAAATTACTTTATATTCTATGACTCAAACCTTGTGATTAATTATATATACTAATTTTAGAGGGAAGACTGGCTGGAGGAGTGGACGAGAATGGGATAACATACTACAACAATCTCATTAACGAGTTAAAAGCAAATGGTAAATTCCAAATTTAGATACTTAATCATATAATTTTTATCATTTTTAATTATATTTTTGATTTAAACAGTTGACTTACGTGAATACAGGCATAGAACCATATGTGACTATATTTCACTGGGATGTTCCCCAAACTCTAGAAGACGAATACGGAGGCTTCTTAAGCCCGCGTATAGTGTAAGTCCATTAACTAATTTTTTTATTCTAAGCTTGTGTTTTCTTTTCCTTAATTAGGTTATATGCATCACATCAGATCTATCTATATCTAATATGTATGACACATGAACAGGGAGGACTACAAAAACTATGCGGAACTTCTATTCCAAAGATTCGGAGACAGAGTGAAATTTTGGATCACTTTAAACCAGCCTTACTCCCTCGCAAGCAAAGGTTATGGAGATGGATCGTATCCACCAGGACGGTGCACTAACTGTGAATTTGGAGGAGATTCAGGAACCGAACCTTATATAGTTGCACATCACCAACTTCTAGCTCATGCAGAAGCTGTATCTTTATACCGAAAAAGATATCAGGTTCATATACACAATCTATCATGATTTTTCCGAGATCAATTTTATTTTTATGTGGTATATTTGTAGTCTATAATCTAAAACTATTTATGCATGCAGAAATTTCAAGGTGGTAAGATAGGAACGACCCTGATCGGGAGATGGTTCACCCCGTTAAACGAAACTAGCAATCTCGACAAGGCTGCTGCAAAACGAGCATTCGATTTCTTCGTCGGTGGTATATATATATTCTCTACTAACTGATTCTCAAATCACTTATATATACCCAAATATAGAAATTATTTTTGTTATAACACCTTTGTAACCAACATACTTGGCAATATGATGAAGGTTCTTGGATCCGTTGGTGTACGGAGACTATCCAAGGATAATGAAAGAGATTGTTGGAGATAGATTGCCTAAATTCACACCTCGAGAATCAGATTTAGTCAGAGGATCACTTGATTTTCTAGGGTTGAACTATTACGTTACACAATATGCGACCGACGCACCTCCTTCTATTCCGACACAACCTAGTGTCTTAACCGATCCACGAGTTACTATTGGATGTATGTACAACTTTTTGTCTTATTTCTTACAAATTTTTAGATCTATTTATATTAATTTTCTAAACTCATTTTTCTCTAACTGGTTAAAGTTTACCGCAATGGAATACCTATTGGTGTTGAGGTTAGCATCGACTTTAATTTGGAATATTTTTGTTTATATATTTATATATATATATATTTTTTTTTTTAAATACTACAACATTTATTTGAGTCTCGCTCTCTCTTTTTCCGTCTACAGGCACCCAGCTTCGTGTACTATCCTCCAGGGTTCCGCCAGATTCTAAATCACATCAAAAACAACTACAAAAACCCACTTACCTACATCACCGAAAACGGTATCTACACATTATACCAATATACATATGTTTAACCAATAACAACCGTTTTACGTGTGTTTGATCATAAAATCTTGTGTTAAATTTTCAGGAGTTGCTGATCTTGATTTGGGAAACTTAACGCTGGCAAATGCTCTTGCCGATAATGGACGAATTCAAAATCATTGCAGCCATCTTTCGTGTCTCAAATGCGCCATCGAGTGAGTTATAATAATTCGTACTTTATTTCATACACTTCTTTTGAGAATTATAAATGTTAATACGTCAACATGATTTTAAATATAATATAGGGATGGATGCAAGGTAGGAGGATATTTTGCCTGGTCATTGATGGACAATTACGAATTCGGAAATGGTTACACTCTCCGGTTTGGTATGAATTGGGTCAATTTCACTAATCCTGCTGATCGAAGAGAAAAGAAATCTGGCAAATGGTTCTCTAAATTCATCGCAAAATAATTAAGGGGAAGCGATATATATAAATCAATCCCATGTATCCAACCTTGAATCTAATAACGATTGTACTATATATATGTATTGTTTATTTTTATTTTTTAAATAATCAAAGTTTATGTGCTGTGTATGTGTTGTTAATACTGTTGTAATAATCGGACCTTAATTCTCGGTCTATTCATACTTCACTTGAAAAATTATTACATGTAGCTTGTATTAATTGTTCTTGTTTTATACTCTTGCCAATCATATATAACTTCTCAAAAATTTATGACGTGCTTTAATTTGATATGGTTACCACGTTTGTATAACATAAGAGCCAAAGAAAGGAAGTAATGCCTAATTCCAGAGCAAAAGTCAGAAAGACTCTGTTTCTTCGAGCAGCATATGATCGTATGTAGTTAAGAAAATTGCGAGAGCATATACTAAAAAAAATATAAGTTTTTTTTGTTTATTTAAAAAACAAAACAAAAACCTATATATCACTTTTGATGGATGTGCCTAACTCCATGGGCTTAATCATTTCAAAACTAACAATTTTGGTACATTAATGTTTTGTATCTCTATTGGCTTTAATGAACTTTCATTATAAACAACAAATGTGTGATATATATAATCTTAGAGATTTACAATATCATAAAATTTGACATGCATTTTTAAAATATTCCCCTAATCTTTGTATACATTTTTGTAAACTGCGATAACAACAATTAGAAATGAAAAATATATAGTATGATAATATTCTATGTATTATATATTATTGAATTTTGTTTTCAAATTATTTTATTTAAATTTGTAGTAACTAACAAATCACTTTTGTTTCTTTATGTTTTATTCGAATACTCTTTTTTGGAGAAAAACAATGGTAGCGTTTTGCTGCAATGAAGCTCAACAAAACCATCCATTACAAATTACTCCTAAAAATAGAAGCTAAGAAGACCCATGATCGTTTTCTAGTTGCCTGTTAGCCGTTTGGAGAGGGGATTGGTCTGCGGAACCAAAGCTAGAGCAGGTTGCTAAAGATCGGTCGGGGTGTCCATGCCAGAAAAAGGAGGCTCGGTTGCGTAAGAGTTTGCCCATATGAGAAGTAGAATACAAGTCAACAGCTTGTCGTTAGAATTATATATTTTATTTTATTTTGTTCACGTCATATTTTGCATATAATGATAAGAATCGTGACCATGAGAAGAGTGGACGCGAATGAATGAGTGACGACCAGTTAAAGACTTAATCACAATCTGATGGAAAATAAGAATGTCTCAGCCGAGTCATATATTGAAGGCGACCATACGAGATTAGAAAACTAATACCTGAAGAATAAATATGGTTTATGCTCTATGCGCATAGATACGTAGGACAAAGAAGGCATGAGATGTTTTTTGTGATGTCCCATGCCGCTAGACGATCTCGTGTTGGATTATGGCCAGGTCGTGAACTTGTGTTTTAGAATAGCGACTCGATGCCAGACCAAACTGTGCCCATATACTCGAGGTTTCTAAATTCGGAAAGAATTCCAAATTATGTCGATAGATAATTAAAAATTGTCCGTTATGAGCCATCCACGATCCATAGGGGCTTATCCTATGCATCCGAGATAATTAGCAAGATGAGAGAAGTTTGAACGCTAATTAACATGCGTCTTTGAACTCGCGTGAGGGAGCCTCCAACCATCTTAGACCCTAAACATTTCAACCAAGCGAGCATTAGGGAATATCAAGTATGGAGAGACCACCTAAATAAATAGACAACCTTGGTATATATATTGTTTTTGTTAAGTATGTGAAATTATCATTTAAAAATACACGATTACAAATTTTACATGCGTACAAAAGATTCTCTTAAAGCCATAAGACAAACCTTGCACAAAAAAGAAAAAAAAAGATAAGGAAAGTCAAGAACTCCCACAAAGGGAAGATCTAATGATTTGGCAAGCCAAAGCATTAGAAATTAAATCGGTACTGTCGACACTAAAACTCAACAGCAGCATGTATCGAGTAGCGATTAAAAGCTTAAACACCCTCGGGATAGATGAGACCTAGATAGAGTCGAAAGGAAATTAGAAAGGATCGTGAAACGTCCATCTTGCATATCAGAAGCTACAACCTTGGTATTTCAGACCAGAATTTGGTCATCTTCACATTGCCAATCAACATGTTGATAAACGGTTTAATTAAGTAAGTGGCGCTTTTTAAAATACACTCACAAACCATTTTACATAGACATTTTTGGATTCACTCACTTGTATTGGAGTTTTACCTTAAGAAATAAAGATATATTATTTTTCAAAATATTGGTTGCAATAATTTGTATACAAATATTTTCAATATTAGAAAATCATGTAGACGTCATAATAATTTGTTATAACTAATGAAAACAGGGTTTGAAGTTTTGTATTTGGTCTTTAGAACGATGAGACAAGTCTTATTTTGCTAGCTTATGGAAAGAAGGTTGCTGCATTCACGAGTAATTAATATAATATATTACGTTTATATAATTTAATGTAAGCTAAATGAGAAAGGGCAAAGAAATTAAAAAAACAAAACAAAAAATCCTTACCAATCGAATTGTACGTAAATGGTAACTAATTACATTGGTTGAGTTTTAATAAACCATGCATATATTAAATTATAGTTAAGGAACATATATTCTCACGCAGACATGTACAGGTATATATCGTGTGAAGCTCTGTATACGTATAGAGAAATATGATGCATGCCGTAAAACTCCAAGAAGTGTATGATTTGTTTATTAGGAATGATTCAGTTTTTGATTAGATGTCATTATTTATTTAACAAAAAAAAAAAAAAAAATACAGCGAGGTGGAGAACATGCATGGAGGATCAAATTGACTGCAAATGTACGTAACTAGTTTACTTGAATCTCCATGCACAATTCCCATGCACTCAAACCCTTCTATATAAACCCCTCCAAGTTCATCATTTAGTCATCACCAAACTAACCCTACACAAGCTCATAGAAAACAAAATACAAATCTCTCAACCATGGCCATTCCAAAAGCTCACTTCTCTTTAGCCATCCTTGTCATTCTCTTTGTCGTTTCGAGTTGCCAAAATGTCTGCAATCCAGCATGCAAGGCTAAAGA